>JAJFZO010000100.1:0-19701 GCA_021397835.1 Moringa oleifera
AATGAGCTAGGATGTGGCTAGACAAGCTCCATGGTGTGGGCGACGAAGCTAACGATGATGCATGCTACGTGAGGGCCGAATCTTTGGGGGGATTTCAAGAATGCGGAGTGCTTCGTCGTAGGCCCTCGAGGCGGCAAGACGTGGGGTTGGATCTCGACGCTCAGGCTTGCCTAGGCGGACTCGTTGCGCAGCGCCATCGACAACACGATCGTCGGCCGTTAGCAACGAGCGAGCCACACGACCAGCCTGGGCACCCTTTCTTCCAAGGCCTCATCGGTTGGAAAAACATGGGCAACGAAGCGAGAATAATCGTGGGATAATGAGCTGAGATGTGGCTAGACAAGCTCGATCGTGTGGGCGACGAAGCTAACGATGATGCATGGGAGGCGAGGGCAAAATCGTTGGGGGGATCTCGAGCATGCGGAGTGCTTCGTCGTCGGCCCTCGAGGCGGCAAAAGAGGGGTTAGATCTCGACGCTCAGGCTTGCCTCGGCGGACTCGTGGCGCAGCGCGATCGATGACACGATCGTTGGCCGTTAGCAATGAGCGAGCCACACGGCCAGCCTGGGCACCCTTACTGCCAAGGCCACTTCGGTGGAAAAAACATGGGCAATGAAGCGAGAATAATCGTAGGATAATGAGCTTTGAATGTGGCTAGAACCAGCTCGATGTTTGGTGGGACGAAGCTAACGATGATGCGAGCTACGTGAGGGCCAATCGTTGGGGGGATTTCGAGCATGCGGAGTGCTTCGTCGTCGGCCCTCGAGGCGGCAGACGTGGGGACGGACGTCGACGCTCAGGCTTGCCTAGGCGGACTCGTTGCGCAGTGCGATCGACGACACAATCGTCAACCGTTAGCAACGAGCGAGCCACACGGCCAGGCTGGGCACCCCTGCATCCAAGGCATCATTGTTGGGGAAAACGTGGGCAACGAAGCGAGAGTAATCGTGGGATAATGAGCTAGGATGTGGCTAGACAAGCTCGATGGTGTGGGCTGCGAAGCTAACGATGATGCAAGCTACGTGAGGGCCAAATCGTTGAGAGGATTTCGAGTCTGCGGAGTGCTTCGTCGTAGGCCCTCGAGGCAGCAGACGTGGGGTTGGATCTCGACGCTCAGGCTTGCCTAGGCGGACTCATTGCCAGGTTACCGACACACAATCTTCAGACCGTTTAGCAACGAGCGATTCCAACACGGCCAGCCTGGGCACCCCTGCATCCAAGGCATCATTGTTGGGGAAAACGTGGGCAACGAAGCGAGAATAATCGTGGGATAATGAGCTAGGATGTGGCTAGACAAGCTCGATGGTGTGGGCTGCGAAGCTAACGATGATGCAAGCTACGTGAGGGCCAAATCGTTGAGAGGATTTCGAGTCTGCGGAGTGCTTCGTCGTAGGCCCTCGAGGCAGCAGACGTGGGGTTGGATCTCGACGCTCAGGCTTGGCTAGGCGGACTCGTTGCGCAGCGTGACCGACGACACAATCTTCAGCCGTTAGCAACGAGCGAGCCACACGGCCAGCCTGGGCACCCCTGCTTCCAAGGCATCATTGTTGGGGAAAACGTGGGCAACGAAGCGAGAATAATCATGGGATAATGAGCTGGGATGTGGCTAGACAAGCTCGATGGTGTGGGCGACAAAGCTAACGATGATAAATGCTATGTGAGGTCCAAATCATTGGGGGGATTTCGAGAATGCGGAGTGCTTCGTGGCAGGCCCTTGAGGCGGCAGACACGGGGTTGGATCTCGACGCTCAGGCTTGCCTAGGCGGACTCATTGCGCAGTGTAATCGACGACACGATCGTCGGCCGTTAGGAACGAGTGAGCTACACGGCCAGCCTGGGCACCCCTGCTGCCAAGGCCTCATCGGTTGGAAAAACGTGGGCAACGAAGCGAGAATAATCGTGGGATAATGAGCTGAGATGTGGCTAGACAAGCTCGATGGTGTGGGCGACGAAGCTAACGATTATGCATGCGAGGCGAGGGCAAAATCATTGGGGGGATCTCGAGCATGCGGAGTGCTTCGTCGTCGGCCCTCGAGGCGACAAAAGAGGGGTTAGATCTCGACGCTCAGGCTTGCCTCGGTGGACTCGTGGCGCAGCGCGATCGATGACACGATCGTTGGCCGTTAGCAATGAGTGAGCCACACGGCCAGCCTGGGCACCCTTACTGTCAAGGCCACATCGGTGGAAAAAACGTGGACAATGAAGCGAGAATAATCGTAGGATAATGAGCTGGAATGTGGCTAGACAAGCTCGATGTTGTGGGCGGCGAAGCTAACGATGATGCAAGCTACGTGAGGGGCCAAATCGTTGGGGGGATTTCGAGCCTGCGGAGTGCTTCGTCGTCAGCCCTCGAGGCGGCAGACGTGGGGACGGACCTCGACACTCAGGCTTGCCTAGGCGGACTCATTGCGCAGCGCGATCGACGACACGATCGTCAACCGTTAGCAACAAGCGAGCCACACAGCCAGCCTGGGCACCCCTACTGCAAAGGCCTCATCGGTGGGAAAAAACGTGGGCAACGAAGCCAGAATAATCGTGGGATAATGAGCTGGGATGTGGCTAGACAAGCTCGATGGTGTGGGCTGCGAAGCTAACGATGATGCAAGCTACGTGAGGGCCAAATCGTTGAGGGGATTTCGAGTCTGCGGAGTGCTTCGTCGTAGGCCCTCGAGGCAGCAGACGTGGGGTTGGATCTCGACGCTCAGGCTTGCCTTGGCAGACTCTATGCGCAGCGAAATCGACGAAACGATCATCGGCCGTTAGCAAAGAGCGGGCCACACGGCCAGCCTGGGCACCCCTGCTTCCAAGGCCTCATTATTGGGAAAAACGTGGGCAACGAAGCGAGAATAATCGTGGGATAATGAGCTAGGATGTGGCTAGACAAGCTCCATGGTGTGGGCGGCGAAGCTAACGATGATGCATGCTACGTGAGGGCTGAATCTTTGGGGGGATTTCGAGCATGCGGAGTGCTTCGTCGTAGGCCCTCGAGGCGGCAAGACGTGGGGTTGGATCTCGACGCTCAGGCTTGCCAGGGCGGACTCGTTGCGCAGCGCCATCGACAACACGATCGTCGGCCGTTAGCAACGAGCGAGCCACACGGCCAGCCTGGGCACCCCTGCTTCCAAGGCCTCATCGGTTGGAAAAACATGGGCAACGAAGCGAGAATAATCGTGGGATAATGAGCTGAGATGTGGCTAGACAAGCTCGATCGTGTGGGCGACGAAGCTAACGATGATGCATGGGAGGCGAGGGCAAAATCGTTGGGGGATCTCGCAGCTGCGGAAGTGCTTTGGTACGTTCGGGTCCCGTCATATGGCGGACAACAAGAGGGGGGTGTAGGAATCTCGACGCTCAGGCTTGCCTCGCGGACTCGTGGCGCAGCGAGATCGATGACACGATCGTTGCCGTTAGCAATGAGCGAGCCACACGGCCAGCCTGTGCACCCTTACTGCCAAGGCCACATCGGTGGAAAAAAACATGGGCAATGAAGCGAGAATAATCGTAGGATAATGAGCTGGAATGTGGCTAGACAAGCTCGATGTTGTGGGCGGCGAAGCTAACGATGATGCAAGCTACGTGAGGGCCAAATCGTTGAGAGGATTTCGAGTCTGCGGAGTGCTTCGTTGAGAGGATTTCGAGTCTGCGGAGTGCTTCGTCGTAGGCCCTCGAGGCAGCAGACGTGGGGTTGGATCTCGACGCTCAGGCTTGGCTAGGCGGACTCGTTACGCAGCGTGACCGACGACACAATCTTTAGCCGTTAGCAACGAGCGAGCCACACGGCCAGCCTGGGCACCCCTGCTTCCAAGGCATCATTGTTGGGGAAAACGTGGGCAACGAAGCGAGAGTAATCGTGGGATAATGAGCTAGGATGTGGCTAGACAAGCTCGATGGTGTGGGCTGCGAAGCTAACGATGATGCAAGCTACGTGAGGGCCAAATCGTTGGGGGGATTTCGAGCCTGCGGAGTGCTTTGTCGTCAGCCCTCGAGGCGGCAGACGTGAGGACGGACCTCGACGCTCAGGCTTGCATAGGCGGACTCGTTGTGCAGCGTGATCGACGACACGATTGTCAGCCGTTAGCAACGAGCGAGCCACACGGCCAGCCTGGGCACCCCTGCATCCAAGGCATCATTGTTGGGGAAAACGTGGGCAACGAAGCGAGAATAATCATGGGATAATGAGCTGGGATGTGGCTAGACAAGCTCGATGGTGTGGGCGACAAAGCTAACGATGATAAATGCTATGTGAGGTCCAAATCGTTGGGGGGATTTCGAGAATGCGGAGTGCTTCGTGGCAGGCCCTTGAGGCGGCAGACGTGGGGTTGGATCTCGACGCTCAGGCTTGCCTAGGCGGACTCATTGCGCAGCGCGATCGACGACACGATCGTCAGCCGTTCGCAACGAGTGAGCCACACGGCCACTCTGGGCACCCCTGCTGCCAAGGCCTCATCGGTTGGAAAAACATGGGCAACGAAGCGAGAATAATCGTGGGGTAATGAGCTGAGATGTGGTTAGACAACCTCGATGCTGTG
Source organism: Moringa oleifera (assembly GCA_021397835.1). NCBI lineage: Eukaryota > Viridiplantae > Streptophyta > Magnoliopsida > Brassicales > Moringaceae > Moringa > Moringa oleifera. Next base: position 4,529 of record JAJFZO010000100.1, read on the forward strand.
GGCGACGAAGCTAACGATGATGCTTGCGAGGTGAGGGCAAAATTGTTGGGGGGATCTCGAGCATGCGGAGTGCTTCATCGTCGGCCCTCGAGGCGGCAAACGTGGGGTCGGATCTCGACGCTCAGGCTTGCCTAGGCGGACTCGTTGCGCAGCGTGACCGACGACACGATCTTCAGCCGTTAGCAACGAACGAGCCACACGGCCAGCCTGGGCACCCCTGCTTCCAAGACATCATTGTTGGGGAAAACGTGGGCAACGAAGCGAGAATAATCGTGGGATAATGAGCTGGGATGTGGCCAGACAAGCTCGATGGTGTGGGCGACAAAGCTAACGATGATAAATGCTATGTGAGGTCCAAATCGTTGGGGGGATTTCGAGAATGCGGAGTGCTTCGTGGCAGGCCCTTGAGGCGGCAAACGTGGGGTTGGATCTCGACGCTCAGGCTTGCCTAGGCGGACTCATTGCGCAGCGCGATCGACGACACGATCGTCAGCCGTTAGCAATGAGTGAGCCACACGGCAAGCCTGGGCACCCCTGCTGCCAAGGCCTCATCGGTTGGAAAAACATGGGCAACGAAGCGAGAATAATCGTGGGGTAATGAGCTGAGATGTGGCTAGACAACCTCGATGCTGTGGGCGACGAAGCAAACGATGATACTTGCGAGGTGAGGGCAAAATTGTTGGGGGGATCTCGAGCATGCGGAGTGCTTCGTCGTCGGCCCTCGAGGCGGCAAACGTGGGGTCGGATCTCGACGCTCAGGCTTGCCTAGGCGGACTCGTTGCGCAGCGTGACCGACGACACGATCTTCAGCCGTTAGCAACGAACGAGCCACACGGCCAGCCTGGGCACCCCCTCTTCCAAGACATCATGTTGGGGAAACGTGGGCAACGAAGCGAGAATAATCGTCGGATAATGAGCTGGTGTGGCCATGAAATCTCGATGGTGTGGGCGAACAAAGCTACGATGTATAAATGCTGATGAGGAGGTACCAATCGTATGGGAGCGGATTTTGCGAGAATGCGGAGTGCTTTCGTGGCAGGCCCTGTGAGGCGCACGTGGGGTTGGATTCTCGACGCTCAGGCTTGCTAGGTGGACTCATTGCGCCAGCCGCAGATCGACGACACGATCGTCAGCCGTTAGCAACGAGTGAGCACACGGCCAGCCTGGGGACCCTGCTGCCAGAGCCTCATCGGTTGGAAAAACGTGGGCAACCGAAGCGAGAATAATCATGGGTAATGAGCTGAGAATGTGGCTAGACAACCTCGATTCTGTGGGCGAACGACTAACTATATGCTTGCGAGGTAAGGCAAAATCGTTGGGGGATCTCGAGCATGCGGAGTGCTTCGTCGTCGGCCCTTGAGGCGGCAGACGTGGGGTGGGATCTCGACGCTCAGCCTTGCCTAGGCGGACTCGTTGCGCAGCGTGACCGAAGACACGATCTTCAGCCGTTAGCAACGAGCGAGCCACACGGCCAGCCTGGGCACCCCTGCTTCCAAGGCATCATTGTTGGGGAAAACGTGGGCAACGAAGCGAGAATAATCGTGGGATAATGAGCTGGGATGTGGCTAGACAAGCTCGATGGTGTGGGCGACAAAGCTAACGATGATAAATGCTATGTGAGGTCCAAATCATTGGGGGGATTTCGAGAATGCGGAGTGCTTCATGGCAGGCCCTCGAGGCGGTAGACATGGGGTTGGATCTCGACGCTCAGGCTTGCCTAGGCGGACTCATTGCGCAGCGCGATCGACGACACGATCGTCGGCCGTTAGCAACGAGTGAGCCACACGGCCCGCCTGGGCACCCCTCGCTGCCAAGGCCTCATCGATTGGAAACAACATGGGCAACGAAGCGAGATAATCGTGGGGTATGAGCTGAGATGTGGCTAGACAACCTCGATGCTGTGGGCGACGAAGCAAACGATGATACTTGCGAGGTGAGGGCAAAATTGTTGGGGGGATCTCGAGCATGCGGAGTGCTTCGTCGTCGGCCCTCGAGGCGGCAAACGTGGGGTCGGATCTCGACGCTCAGGCTTGCCTAGGCGGACTCGTTGCGCAGCGTGACCGACGACACGATCTTCAGCCGTTAGCAACGAGCGAGCCACACGGCCAGCCTGGGCACCCCTGCTTCCAAGGCATCATTGTTGGGGAAAACGTGGGCAACGAAGCGAGAATAATCGTGGGATAATGAGCTGGGATGTGGCTAGACAAGCTCGATGGTGTGGGCGGCAAAGCTAACGATGATAAATGCTAAGTGAGGTCTAAATCATTTGGGGGATTTCGAGAATGCGGAGTGCTTCATGGTAGGCCCTCGAGGCGGCAGACATGGGGTTGGATCTCGACGCTCAGGCTTGCTTAGGCGGACTCATTGCGCAACGCGATCGACGACACGATCGTCAGCCGTTAGCAACGAGTGAGCCACACGGCCAGCCTCAGCACCCCTGCTGCTAAGGCCTCATCGGTTGGAAAATCGTGGGCAACGAAACGAGAATAATCGTGGGATAATGAGCTGAGATGTGGCTAGACAAGCTCGATGGTATGGGCGACGAAACTAACGATGATGCTTGCGAGGTGAGGGCAAAATCGTTGGGGGGATCTCGAGCATGCGGAGTGCTTCGTCGTCGGCCCTCGAGGCGGCAGACGTGGGGTCGGATCTCGACGCTCAGGCTTTCCTAGGCGGACTCGTTGCGCGGCGTGACCGACGACACGATCTTCAGCCGTTAGCAACGAACGAGCCACACGGCCAGCCTGGGCACCCCTGCTTCCAAGACATCATTGTTGGGGAAAACGTGGGCAACGAAGCGAGAATAATCGTGGGATAATGAGCTGGGATGTGGCTAGACAAGCTCGATGGTGTGGGCGGCAAAGCTAACGATGATAAATGCTATGTGAGGTCCAAATCATTGGGGGGATTTCGAGAATGCGGAGTGCTTCTTGGCAGGCCCTCGAGGCGGCAGACATGGGGTTGGATCTCGACGCTCAGGCTTGCCTAGGCGGACTCATTGCGCAGCGCGATCGACGACACGATCGTCAGCCGTTAGCAACGAGTGAGCCACACGGCCAGCCTGGGCACCCTGCTGCCAAGGCCTCATCGGTTGGAAAAACGTGGGCAACGAAGCGAGAATAATCATGGGGTAATGAGCTGAGATGTGGCTAGACAACCTCGATTCTGTGGGCGACGAAGCTAACGATGATGCTTGCGAGGTGAGGGCAAAATCGTTGGGGGGATCTCGAGCATGCGGAGTGCTTCGTCGTCGGCCCTCGAGGCGGCAGACGTGGGGTGGGATCTCGACGCTCAGCCTTGCCTAGGCGGACTCGTTGCGCAGCGTGACCGACGACACGATCTTCAGCCGTTAGCAACTAGCGAGCCACACGGCCAGCCTGGGCACCCCTGCTTCCAAGGCATCATTGTTGGGGAAAACGTGGGCAACGAAGCGAGAATAATCGTGGGATAATGAGCTGGGATGTGGCTAGACAAGCTCGATGGTGTGGGCGACAAAACTAACGATGATAAATGCTATGTGAGGTCCAAATCGTTGGGGGGATTTCGAGAATGCGGAGTGCTTCGAGGTAGGCCCTTGAGGCGACAGACGTAGGGTTGGATCTCGACGCTCAGGCTTGCCTAGGCGGACTCATTGCGCAGCGCGATCGACGACATGATCGTCAGCCGTTAGCAACGAGTGAGCCACACGGCCAGCCTGGGTACCCCTGCTGCCAAGGCCTTATCGGTTGGAAAAACGTGGGCAACGAAGCGAGAATAATCGTGGGATAATGAGCTGAGATGTGGCTAGACAAGCTCGATGGTGTGGGCGATGAAGCTAACGATGATGCTTGCGAGGTGAGGGCAAAATCGTTGGGGGGATCTCGAGCATGCGGAGTGCTTCGTCGTCGTCCCTCGAGGCGGCAGACGTGGGGTCGGATCTCGATGCTCAGGCTTTTCTAGGCGGACTCGTTGCGCGGCGTGACCGACGACACGATCTTCAGCCGTTAGCAACGAGCGAGCCACACGGCCAGCCTGGGCACCCCTGCTTCCAAGGCATCATTGTTGGGGAAAACGTGGGCAACGAAGCGAGAATAATCGTGGGATAATGAGCTGGGATGTGGCTAGACAAGCTCGATGGTGTGGGCGGCAAAGCTAACGATGATAAATGCTATGTGAGGTCCAAATCATTTGGGGGATATCGAGCATGCGGAGTGCTTCATCGCAGGCCCTCGAGGCGGCAGACGTGGGGTTGGATCTCGACGCTCAGGCTTGCCTAGGCGGACTCATTGCGCAGCGCGATCGACGACACGATCGTCAGCTGTTAGCAACGAGTGAGCCACACGGCCAGCCTGGGCACCCCTGCTGCCAAGGCCTCATCGGTTGGAAAAACGTGGGCAACGAAGCGAGAATAATCATGGGGTAATGAGCTGAGATGTGGCTAGACAACCTCGATGCTGTGGGCGACGAAGCTAACGATGATGCTTGCGAGGTGAGGGCAAAATCGTTGGGGGGATCTCGAGCATGCGGAGTGCTTCGTCGTCGGCCCTCGAGGCAGCAGACGTGGGGTGGGATCTCGACGCTCAGGCTTGCCTAGGCGGACTCGTTGCGCGGCGTGACCGGCGACACGATCTTCAGCCGTTAGCAACGAGCGAGCCACACGGCCAGCCTGGGCACCCCTGCTTCCAAGGCCTCATCAGTGGGAAAAACATGGGCAACGAAGCGAGAATAATCGTGGGATAATGTGCTGGGATGTGGCTAGACAAGCTCTATGGTGTGGGCGGCGAAGCCAACGATGATGCAAGCTACGTGAGGGCCAAATCGTTGGGGGGATTTCGAGTCTGCGGAGTGCTTCGTCGTATTCCCTCGAGGCGACAGACGTGGGGTTGGATCTCGACGCTCAGGCTTGCCTAGGCGGACTCGTTACGCAGCGCGATCGACAACACGATCGTTGGCCGTTAGCAATGAGCAAGCCACACGGCCAGCCTGGGCACCGCTGCATCCAAGGCCTCATTATTGGGAAAAACGTGGGCAACAAAGCGAGAATAATCGTGTGATAATGAGCTGGGATGTGGCTAGACAAGCAAGATGGTGTGGGCTGCGAAGCTAACGATGATGCAAGCTACGTGAGGGCCAAATCGTTGAGGGGATTTAGAGTCTGCGGAGTGCTTCGTCGTAGGCCCTCGAGGCAGCAGACGTGGGGTTGGATCTCGACGCTCAGGCTTGCCTTGGCGGACTCTATGCGCAACGAAATCGACGACACGATCATCGGCCGTTAGCAATGAGCGAGCCACACGGCCAGCCTGGGCGCCCCTGCTTCCAAGGCCTCATTATTGGGAAAAACGTGGGCAACGAAGAGAGAATAATCGTGGGATAATGAGCTAGGATGTGGCTAGACAAGCTCCATGGTGTGGGCGGCGAAGCTAACAATGATGCATGCTACGTGAGGGCCGAATCTTTGGGGGGATTTCGAGCATGCGGAGTGCTTCGTCGTAGGCCCTCGAGGCGGCAAGACGTGGGGTTGGATCTCGACGCACAGGATTGCCTAGGCGGACTCGTTGTGCAGCGCCATCGACAACACGTTCGTCGGCCGTTAGCAACAAGCGAGCCACACGGCCAGCCTGGGCACCCCTGCTTCCAAGGCCTCATCGGTTGGAAAAACATGGGCAACGAAGCGAGAATAATCGTGGGATAATGAGCTGAGATGTGGCTAGACAAGCTCGATGGTGTGGGCGACGAAGCTAACGATGATTCATGCAAGGCGAGGGCAAAATCGTTGGGGGGATCTCGAGCATGCGGAGTGCTTCGTCGTCGGCCCTCGAGGCGGTAAAAGAGGGGTTAGATCTCGATGCTCAAGCTTGCCTCGGTGGACTCGTGGCGCAGCGCGATCGATGACACGATCGTTGGCCGTTAGCAATGAGTGAGCCACACGGCCAGCCTGGGCACCCTTACTGTCAAGGCCACATCGGTGGAAAAAACGTGGACAATGAAGCGAGAATAATCGTAGGATAATGAGCTGGAATGTGGCTAGACAAGCTCGATGTTGCGGGCGACGAAGCTAACGATGATGCAAGCTACGTGAGGGCCAAATCGTTGGGGGGATTTCGAGCCTGCAGAGTGCTTCGTCGTTAGCCCTCGAGGCGGCAGACGTGGGGACGGACCTCGACGCTCAGGCTTGCCTAGGCGGACTCGTTGCGCAGCGCGATCGACGACACGATCGTCAACCGTTAGCAACGAGCGAGCCACACGGCCAGCCTGGGCACCCCTGCATCCAATGCATCATTGTTGGGGAAAACGTGGGCAACGAAGCGAGAATAATCGTGGGATAATGAGCTGGGATGTGGCTAGACAAGCTCGATGGTGTGGGCTGCGAAGCTCACGATGATGCAAGCTACGTGAGGGCCAAATCGTTGAGGGGATTTCGAGTCTGCGAAGTGCTTCGTCGTAGGCCCTCGAGGCAGCAGACGTGGGGTTGGATCTCGACGCTCAGGCTTGCCTTGGCGGACTCTATGTGCAGCGAAATCGACGACACGATCATCGGCCGTTAGCAATGTGCGAGCCACACGGCCAGCCTGGGCACCCCTGCTTCCAAGGCCTCATTATTGGGAAAAACGTGGGCAACGAAGTGAGAATAATCGAAGGATAATGAGCTAGGATGTGGCTAGACAAGCTCCATGGTGTGGGCGGCGAAGCTAACGATGATGCATGCTACGTGAGGGCCGAATCTTTGGGGGGATTTCGAGCATGCGGAGTGCTTCATCGTAGGCCCTCGAGGCAGCAAGACGTGGGGTTGGATCTCGACGCTCACGCTTGCCTAGGTGGACTCGTTGCGCAGCGCCATCGACAACACGATCGTCGACCGTTAGCAACGAGCGAGCCACACGGCTAGCCTGGGCACCCCTGCTTCCAAGGCCTCATCGGTTGGAAAAACGTGGGCAACGAAGCGAGAATAATCGTGGGATAATGAGCTGAGATGTGGCTAGACAAGCTCGATGGTGTGGGCGACGAAGCTAACGATGATGCATGCGAGGCGAGGGCAAAATCGTTGGGGGGATCTCGAGCATGCGGAGTGCTTCGTCGTCGGCCCTCGAGGCGGCAAAAGAGGGGTTAGATCTCGACGCTCAGGCTTGCCTCGGCGGACTCGTGGCGCAGCGCGATCGATGACACGATCGTTGACCGTTAGTCAATGATTGAGCCACAACGGCCGCCGGGCACCCTTACTGCCAAGGCACATCGGTGGAAAAAACGTGGGCAATGAAGCGAGAATAATCGTAGATAATGAGCTGAAATTGGCTTATACAAGCTCGGATGTGTGGGCGGGGCGAAGCTAACGATGATGCATGCGAGGCGAGGGCAAAATCGTTGGGGGAATCTTGAGCATGCGGAGTGCTTCGTCGTCGGCCCTCGAGGCGGCAGACATGGGGTCGGATCTCGACGCTCAGGCTTGCCTAGGCGGACGCATTGCACAGAGCGATCGACGACACGATTGTCGGCCGTTAGCAACGAGTGAGCCACACGGCCATCCTGGGCACCCCTGCTGCCAAGGCCTCATCGATTGAAAAAATGTGGGCAACGATGCGAGAATAATCGTAGGATAATGAGCTGGAATGTGGCTAGACAAGCTCGATGTTGTGGGCGGCGAAGCTAACGATGATGCAAGCTACGTGAGGGCCAAATCGTTGGGGGGATTTCGAGTCTGCGGAGTGCTTCGTCGTAGGCCCTCGAGGCAGCAGCGTGGGGTTGGATCTCAGACGCTCAGGCTTGCCTTGGCATACTCTATGCGCAACAAAAGGACAACACGATCGTCGGCCGTTAGCAACGAGCGAGCCACAAGGCCAACCTGGGCACCCCTGCTTCCAAGGCCTCATCGGTGGGAAAAATGTGGGCAACGAAGCGAGAATAATCGTGGGATAATGAGCTGGGATGTGGCTAGACAAGCACGATGGTGTGGGCTGCGAAGCTAACGATGATGCAAGCTACGTGAGGGCCGAATCTTTGGGGGGATTTCGAGCATGCGGAGTGCTTCATCGTAGGCCCTCGAGGCGGCAAGACGTGGGGTTGGATCTCGACGCACAGGATTGCCTAGGCGGACTCGTTGTGCCGCGCCATCGACAACACGTTCGTCGGCCGTTAGCAACAAGCGAGCCACACGGCCAGCCTGGCCACCCCTGCTTCCAAGGCCTCATCGGTTGGAAAAACATGGGCAACGAAGCGAGAATAATCGTGGGATAATGAGCTGAGATGTGGCTAGACAAGCTCGATGGTGTGGGCGACGAAGCTAACGATGATTCATGCAAGGCGAGGGCAAAATCGTTGGGGGGATCTCGAGCATGCGGAGTGCTTCGTCGTCGGCCCTTGAGGCGGTAAAAGAGGGGTTAGATCTCGATGCTCAGGCTTGCCTCGGTGGACTCGTGGCGCAGCGCGATCGATGACACGATCGTTGGCCGTTAGCAATGAGTGAGCCACACGGCCAGCCTGGGCACCCTTACTGTCAAGGCCACATCGGTGGAAAAAACGTGGACAATGAAGCGAGAATAATCGTAGGATAATGAGCTGGAATGTGGCTAGACAAGCTCGATGTTGTGGGCGGCGAAGCTAACGATGATGCAAGCTACGTGAGGGCCAAATCGTTGGGGGGATTTCGAGCCTGCGAAGTGCTTCGTCGTCAGCCCTCGAGGCGGCAGACGTGGGGACGGACCTCGACACTCAGGCTTGCCTAGGCGGACTCATTGCGCAGCGCAATCGACGACACGATCGTCAACCGTTAGCAACAAGCGAGCCACACGGCCAGCCTGGGCACCCCTGCATCCAAGGCATCATTGTTGGGGAAAACGTGGGCAACGAAGCGAGAATAATCGTGGGATAATGAGCTGGGATGTGACTAGACAAGCTCGATGGTGTGGGCTGCGAAGCTAACGATGATGCAAGCTACGTGAGGGCCAAATCGTTGAGGTATTTCGAGTCTGCGAAGTGCTTCGTCGTAGGCCCTCGAGGCAGCAGACGTGGGGTTGGATCTCGACGCTCAGGCTTGCCTTGGCGGACTCTATGCGCAGCGAAATCGACGACACGATCATCGGCCGTTAGCAATGAGCGAGGCACACGGCCAGCCTCGGCACCCCTGCTTCCAAGGCCTCATTATTGGGAAAACCGTGGGCAACGAAGCGAGAATAATCGTGGGATAATGAGCTAGGATGTGGCTGAAAGCTCCATGGTGTGGGCGGCGAAGCTACGATGATGCATGCTACGTGAGGGCCGATCTTTGGTGGGATTTCGATCATGCGGAGTGCTTCGGCGTAGGCCTCGAGGCGGGCAAGACGTGGTTGGATCTCGACGCTCAGGCTTGCCTAGGCGTACCTCGTTACGCAGCGCCATCGACAACACGATCGTCGGCCGTTAACGACGAGCGAGTCACACGGCCAGCCTGGGCACCCCTGCTTCCAAGGCCTCATCGGTTGAAAAAACGTGGGCAACGAAGCGAGAATAATCGTGGGATAATGAGCTGAGATGTGGCTAGACAAGCTCGATGGTGTGGGCGACGAAGCTAACGATGATGCATGCGAGGCGAGGGCAAAATCGTTGGGGGGATCTAAAGCATGCGGAGTGCTTCGTCGTCGGCGCTTGAGGCGGCAAAAGAGGGGTTAGATCTCGACGCTCAGGCTTGCCTCGGCGGACTCGTGGTGCAGCGCGATCGATGACACGATCGTTGGCCTTTAGCAATGAGCGAGCCACACGGCAAGCCTGGGCACCCTTACTGCCAAGGCCACATCGGTGGAAAAAACGTGGGCAATGAAGCGAGAATAATCGTAGGATAATCAGCGGGAATGTGGCTAGAGAAGCTCGATGTTCCAGGCGGCGAAGCTAACGATGATGCAAGCTACGTGAGGGCCAAATCGTTGGGGGGATTTCGAGCCTGTGGAGTGCTTCGTCGTCAGCCCTCGAGGCGGCAGACGTGGGGACGGACCTCGACGCTCAGGCTTGCCTAGGCGGACTCGTTGCGCAGCGCGATCGATGACACAATCGTCAACCGTTAGCAACGAGTGAGCCACACGGCCAGCCTGGGCACCCCTGCATCCAAGGCCTCATTATTGGGAAAAACGTGGGCAACAAAGCGAGAATAATAGTGTGATAATGAGCTGGGATGTGGCTAGACAAGCTCGGTGGTGTGGGCTGCGAAGCTAACGATGATGCAAGCTACGTGAGGGCCAAATCGTTAAGGGGATTTCGAGTCTGCGGAGTGCTTCGTCGTAGGCCCTCGAGGCAGCAGACGTGGGGTTGGATCTCGACGCTCAGGCTTGCCTTGGCGGACTCTATGCGCAGCGAAATCGATGACACGATCATCGGCCGTTAGCAATGAGCGAGGCACACGGCCAGCCTCGGCACCCCTGCTTCCAAGGCCTCATTAGTGGGAAAATCGTGGGCAACGAAGCGAGAATAATCGTGGGATAATGAGCTAGGATGTGGCTAGACAAGCTCCATGGTGTGGGCGGCGAAGCTAACGATGATGCATGCTATGTGAGGGCCGAATCTTTGGGGGGATTTCGAGCATGCGGAGTGCTTCGTCGTAGGCCCTCGAGGCGACAAGACGTGGGGTTGGATCTCGACGCTCAGGCTTGCCTAGGCGGACTCGTTGCGCAGCGCCATCGACAACACGATCATCGCCCGTTAGCAACGAGCGAGCCACACGGCCAGCCTGGGCACCCCTGCTTCCAAGGCCTCATTATTGGGAAAAACGTGGGCAACAAAGCGAGAATAATCGTGGAATAATGTGCTGGGATGTGGCTAAACAAGCTCGATGGTGTGGGCGGCCAAGCTAACTATGATGCAAGCTACGTGAGGGCCAAATCATTGGGGTGATTTCGAGTCTGCGGAGTGCTTCGTCGTAGGCCCTCGAGGCGACAGACGAGGGGTTGGATCTCGACGCTCAGGCTTGCCTAGGCGGACTCTTTGCGCAGTGCGATCGACGACACGATCGCCTGCCGTTAGCAATGAGCGAGCCACACGGCCAGCCTGGGCACCCCTGCTTCCAAGGCCTCATTATTGGGAAAAACGTGGGCAACGAAGCAAGAATAATCGTAGGATAATGACCTAGGATGTGGCTAGACGAGCTCCATGGTGTGGGCGGCGAAGCTAACGATGATGCATGCTACGTGAGGGCCAAATCGTTGGGGGGATTTCGAGCATGCGGAGTGCTTCGTCGCAGGCCCTTGAGGCGGCAGATGTGGGGTTGGATCTCGACGCTCAGGCTTGCCTTGGCGGACTCATTGCGCAGCACGATTGACGACACATTCGTCGGCCGTTAGCAAGGAGCGAGCCACACAGACAGCTTTAGGACCCCTGCTCCCAAGGCCTCATCGGTGGGAAAAACGTAGGCAACAAAGCGAGAATAATCGTAGGATAATGAGCTGGGATGTGGCTAGACAAGCTCAATGTTGTGGGCGGCGAAGCAAACAATGATGCATGCTACGTGAGGGCCAAATTGTTGGGGGATTTCGAGCATGCGTAGTGCTTCACCGCAAGCCCTCGAGGCGGCAGATGTGGGGTTTGATCTCGACGCTCCGGCTAGCCTAAGATGACTCGTTGTGCAGCGTGATCGACGACACTATCATCATCTGTTAGCAACGAGTGAGCCACACGGCCAGCCTGGGCACCCCTACTGCAAAGGCCTCATCGATGGGAAAAAACGTGGGCAACAAAGCGAGAATAATCGTGGGATAACGAGCTGGAATGTGGCTAGACAAGCTCGATGGTGTGGGCGGCGAAGCTCATGATGATGCATGCAACGTGAGGGCCAAATTATTGGGGGGATTTCGAGCATGCGGAGTGCTTCCTTGCAGGCCCTGAAGGCGGCAGACGTGGGGTTAGATCTCGACGCTCGGGCTTGCCTAGGCGGACTCGTTGCGCAGCGCGATCGACGACACGATCGTCTGCTGTTAGCAACGAGCGAGCCTCATGGCCAGCCTGGGCACCCCTTCTTCCAAGGCCTCATTATTGGGAAAAACGTAGGCAACGAAGCGAGAATAATCGTGGGATAATGAGCTGGGATGTGGCTAGACAAGCTCAATGGTGTGGGCGGCGAAGCTAACGATGATGCATGCTACGTGAGGGCCAAATCGTTGGGGGGATTTCGAGCATGTGGATTGCTTCGTCGCAGGCCCTCGAGGCGGCAGACGTGGGGTTGGATCTCAACGCTCAGGCTTGCCTAGGCGGACTCGTTACGCAGCGCGATCGACGACACGATCGTCGGCAATTAGCAACGAGTGAGCCACACGGCCAGCCTGGGCACCCCTGCTGCCAAGGCCTCATCGGTGGGAAAAACGTGGGCAACGAAGTGAGAATAATCGTGGGATAATGAGCTGGGATGTCGCTAGACAAGCTCGATGATGTGGGCGACGAAGCTAACGATGATGCATGCGAGGTGAGGGCAAAATCGTTGGGGGGATCTCGAGCATAAGGAGTGCTTCGTCGTAGGCCCTCGAGTCGACAGATGTGGGGTTGGATCTCGACGCTAAGGCTTGCCTTGGCGGACTTGTTGCGCAGCACGATTGACGACACATTCATCGGCCGTTAGCAACGAGCGAGCCACACGGACAGCTTTGGGACCCCTGCTGCCTAGGCCTCATCGGTGGGAAAAACGTGGGCAACAAAGCGAGAATAATCGTAGGATAATGAGCTGGCATGTGGCTAGACAAGCTCGATGGTGTGGGCGGCGATGCTAACAACGATGCATGCTACGTGAGGGCCAAATCGTTGGGGGGATTTTGAGCATGCGGAGTGCTTCGTCGCAGGCCCTCGAGGCGGCAGATGTGGGGTTGGATTTCGATGCTCAGGCTTGCCTAGGTGGACTCGTTGCGCAGCGCGATCGACGACACGATCGTCGACCATTAGCAACGAGCGAGCCACACGGCCATCCTGGGCACCCCTGCTGTGAAAGCCGCATCAGTGGGAAAAACGTGGGCAACGTAGCGAGAATAATCATGGGATAATGAGCTAGGATGTGGCTAGACAAGCTCGATGGTGTGGGCGACGAAGCTAACGATGATGCATGCGAGGTGAGGGCAAAATTGTTAGGGGGATCATGAGCATGCGGAGTGCATCGTCGTAGGCCCTCGAGGCGGCAGATGTGGGATTGAATCTCGACGCTCAGGCTTGCCTAGGCTGACTCGTTGCACAGCGCGATCGACGACACGATTGTCGACCGTTAACAACGAGCGAACCACACGGCCAGCCTGGGCACCCCTGCTTCCAAGGCCTTATCGGTGGGAAAAATGTTGGCAACGAAGCGACAATAATCGTGGGATAATTATCTTGGATGTGGCTAGACAAGCTCGATGGTGTGGGCAGCGAAGCTAACGATGATGCATGCTACGTGAAGGCCAAATTATTGGGGGGACTTCGAGCATGCGATGTGCTTCATCGCTGGCCCTCGAGGCGGCTGACGTAGGGTTGGATCTCGACGGTCAGGCTTGCCTAGGCGGACTCGTTGCGCAGCGCGATTGACGACATGATCATCAGCCGTTAGCAACGAGCGAGCCACACGGCCAGCCTGGGTACCCTTGCTGCCAAGGTCTCATCGGTGGGAAAATTGTGGGTAACGAAGCGATAATAATCGTGGGATAATGAGCTGGGATGTGGCTAGACAAGCTCGATGGTATGGGCAGCGAAGCTAATGATGATGCATGCTATGTGAGGGCCAAATTGTTGGGGGTATTTCAAGCATGCGGAGTGCTTCGTCGAAGGCCCTCGAGGCGGCAGACATGGGGTTGGATCTCGACGCTCAGGCTTGCCTAGGCGGACTCGTTGCGCAGCGCCATCGACGGCACGATGGCCTGCCGTTAGCAATGAGCGAGCCACACGGCCAGCCTGGGCACCCCTGCTTCCAAGGCCTCATTATTGGGAAAAACGGGGTAACGAAGCGAGAAATAATCGTGGTATAATGAGCAGGATGTGGATAGACAAGCTCACTGGTGTGGGCGGCGAAGTAACGATGATGCATGCTACGTAGGGCCAAATCATTGAGGGGATTTCGATCATGGGGAGTGCTTCGTCGTAGGCCCTCGAGGAGGCCGATGCGGGGTTGGATCCCGATGCTCAGGCTTGCAAAGGCGGACTCACTGCGCAGCACGATCGACGACACGATCATCAGCCGTTAGCATCGAGCGAGCCACACGACCAGCCTGGGCACCGTGTGACACCCTACTACTAAGGCCTCATTATTGGGAAAACGTGGGCAACGAAGCGAGAATAATCGTGGGATAATGCTAGGATGTGCTAGACAGCTCCATGGTGTGAGCGGCGAAGTTAACGATGATGCAAGCTACGCGAGGGCCAAATCGTTGGGGGGATTTCGAGCCTGCGGAGTGCTTCGTCGTCAGCCCTCGAGGCGGCAGACGTGGGGACGGACCTCGACGCTCAGGCTTGCCTCGGCGGACTCGTTGCGCAGCGCGATCGACGACACGATCGTCAACCGTTAGCAACGAGCGAGCCACACGGCCAGCCTGGGCACCCCTGCTTCCAAGGCCTCATTATTGGGAAAAACGTGGGCAATAAAGCGAGAATAATCGTGGAATAATGTGCTGGGATGTGGCTAAACAAGCTCGATGGTGTGGGCGGCCAAGCTAACTATGATGCAAGCTACGTGAGGGCCAAATCATTGGGGTGATTTCGAGTCTGCGGAGTGCTTCATCGTAGGCCCTCGAGGCGACAGACGAGGGGTTGGATCTCGACGCTCAGGCTTGCCTAGGCGGACTCGTTGCGCAGTAAGATCGACGACACGATCGCCTGCCGTTAGCAATGAGCGAGCCACACGGCCAGCCTGGGCACCCCTGCTTCCAAGGCCTCATTATTGGGAAAAACGTGGGCAACGAAGCGAGAATAATCGTGGGATAATGAGCTAGGATGTGGCTAGACAAGCTCCATGGTGTGGGCGGCGAAGCTAACGATGATGCATGCTACGTGATGGCCGAATCTTTGGGGGGATTTCGAGCATGCGGAGTGCTTCATCGTAGGCCCTCGAGGCAGCAAGACGTGGGGTTGGATCTCGACGCTCAGACTTGCCTAGGCGGACTCGTTGCGCAGCGCCATCGACAACACGATCGTCGGCCATTAGCAATGAGCGAGCCACACGGCCAGCCTGGGCACCCTTACTGCCAAAGCCACATCGGTGGAAAAAACGTGGGCAATGAAGCGAGAATAATCGT
>JAJFZO010000308.1:7500-10000 GCA_021397835.1 Moringa oleifera
AGCAGGCACGGCATGGGCCAAGTGCCCAGCGTGCGGCAGCCCCCCACGTCCCTGTCCCTCGACTGACTGCCCAGCGTGCGAGCCAGGGGGGCCGCGTCGCACGGAGCCTGTGCGCGGGTGGCTCGCCCAGGCAGCCCCCAGCAGGCACGGCATGGGCTGCCCGCCCAGCGTGCGGCAGCAGTGGGCGCGCCAGGCAGGCCGCGGGCGCCCATCGCGAGCCAGCCCCCACGTCCCTGGCCCTCGACTGACTGCCCAGCGTGCGAGCCAGGGGGGCCGCGTCGCACGGAGCCTGGGCGCGGGTGGCTCGCCCAGGCAGCCGCCAGCAGGCACGGCATGGGCTGCTCGCCCAGCGTGCGGCAGCGGTGGGCGCGCCAGCCAGGCCTCGGGCGCCCATCGCGTGCCAGCCCAACGTCCCTGTCCCTCGACTGACTGCCCAGCGCGCGAGCCAGGGGGGCCGCGTCGCACTGAGCCTGGGCGCGGGTGGCTCGCCCAGGCAGCCCCCAGCAGGCACGGCATGGGCTGCCCGCCCAGCGTGCGGCAGCAGTGGCCGCGCCAGGCAGGCCGCGGGCGCCCATCGCGGGCCAGCCCCCACGTCCCTGTCCCTCGACTGACTGCCCAGCGTGCGAGCCAGGGGGGCCGGCGTCGCACGGAGCCTGGGCGCGGGTGGCTCGCCCAGGCAGAGCCGCCAGCCAGGCACGGCATGGCTCTCGCCCAGCGTGCGCAGCGGTGGGCGCGCCATCCAGGCCGCGGGCGGCCATCGCGTGCCAGCCCAACGTCCCTGTCCCTCGACTGACTGCCCACGTGCGAGCCAGGGGGGCCGCGTCGCACTGAGCCTGGGCGCGTTGGCTCGCCCAGGCAGCCCCAGCCGGCACGCATGGGCTGCCCGCCCACGTGCGGCAGCACCCGGCGCCTATCGCGAGCCAGCCACACGTCCCTGTCCCTCGACTGACTGCCCAGCGTGCGAGCCAGGGTGGCCGCGTCGCACGGAGCCTGGCGCGCGGGTGGCTCGCCCAGGCAGCCTGCCAGCCAGGCACGGCATGGGTTGCCCTCCTCTGCCGTGCGGCAGCGGTGGGCGCGCCAGGCAGGCGCGGGCGCCCATCCCCAGCCAGCCCCAACGTCCCTGCCCCTCGACTGACTGCCCAGCGTGCGAGCCAGGGGGGCCGCGTCGCACTGAGCCTGGGCGCGGGTGGCTCGCCCAGGCAGCCCCCAGCAGGCACGGCATGGGCTGCCCGCCCAGCGTGCGGCAGCAGTGGGCGCGCCAGGTAGGCCGCGGGCGCCCATCGCGAGCCAGCCCCCAACGTCCCTGTCCCTCGACTGACTGCCCAGCGTGCCGCGCCAGGGGGGACCGCGTCGCACGGACTGGCGCGGTGGCTCGCCCAGGGCAGCCGCCAGCAGGCACGGCTGCTGCTCGCCCAGCGGGCGGCAGCAGTGGGCGCGCCAGCCAGGCCGCGGGCGCCCATCGCGTGCCAGCCCAACGTCCCTGGCCCTCGACTGACTGCCCAGCGTGCGAGCCAGGGGGGCCGCGTCGCACGGAGCCTGGGCGCGGGTGGCTCGCCCAGGCAGCCCCCAGCAGGCACGGCATGGGCTGCCCGCCCAGCGTGCGGCAGCGGTGGGCGAGCCAGGCAGGCCGCGGGCGCCCATCGCGAGCCAGCCCCCACGTCCCTGTCCCTCGACTGACTGCCCAGCGTGCGAGCCAGGGGGGCGCGTCGCACGGAGACTGGGCGCAGGGTGGCTCGCCCAGCAGCCCCCAGCAGGCACGGCATGGGTTGCCGCCCTGCGTGCTGCAGCGGTGGGCGCGCCAGGCGGGCCGCGGGCGCCCATCGCGAGCCAGCCCCCACGTCCCTGTCCCTCGACTGACTGCCCAGCGTGCGAGCCAGGGGGGCCGCGTCGCACGGAGCCTGGGCGCGGGTGGCTCGCCCATGCAGCCCCCAGCAGGCACGGCATGGGCTGCCCGCCCAGCGTGCGGCAGCAGTGGGCGCGCCAGGCAGGCCGCGGGCGCCCATCGCGGGCCAGCCCCCACGTCCCTGTCCCTCGACTGACGGCCCAGCGTGCGAGCCAGGGGGGCCGCGTCGCACTGAGCCTGGGCGCGGGTGGCTCGCCCAGGCAGCCCCCAGCAGGCACGGCATGGGCTGCCCGCCCAGCGTGCGGCAGCAGTGGGCGCGCCAGGCAGGCCGCGGGCGCCCATCGGGGGCCAGCCCCCACGTCCCTGGCCCTCGACTGACTGCCCAGCGTGCGAGCCAGGGGGGCCGCGTCGCACGGAGCCTGGGCGCGGGTGGCTCGCCCAGGCAGCCCCCAGCAGGCACGGCATGGTTTGCCCGCCCTGCGTGCGGCAGCGGTGGGCGCGCCAGGCAGGCCGCGGGCGCCCATCGCGAGCCAGCCCCCACGTCCCTGCCCCTCGACTGACTGCCCAGCGTGCGAGCCAGGGGGGCCGCGTCGCACTGAGCCTGTGCGCGGGTGGCTCGCCCAGGCAGCCCCCAGCAGGCACGGCATGGGCTGCCCG
>JAJFZO010000625.1:0-32500 GCA_021397835.1 Moringa oleifera
GAGCGAGCCAGGGGAGCCGCGTTGCATGGACCCTGGGCATGAGAGGCATGCCCAGGAAGCCCCCAGTTGGCACGGCATGGGCAACGTGCCCAGCGTGTGGCAGCAGTGGGCGCGCCAGACAAGCCACTGGCGCCCATCGCGATCCAGCCCCCTCGTCCCTGTCCCTCGACTTAGTGCCCAGTGAGTGAGACAGGGGAGCCGCGACGCAGGGACCCTGGTTATGGGAGGGATGCCCCAGAAACCCCCAGCAGGCACGGCCTGGGCCAAGTGCCCAGCGTGCGGCTGCGGTCGGCGCGCCAGCCAGGCCACAGGCGCCCATCGCGGGCCAGCCCCCTCGTCCCTGTCCCTCGACTTAGTGCCCAGCGAGCGAGCCAGGGGAGCCGTGTCGCATGGACCCTGTGCATGGGAGGCATACCCTGGCAGCCCCCAGCAGGCACGGCATGGGCCAAGTGCCCAGCGTGCAGCAGAGGAGGACGCGCCAGCCAGGCCACAAGCCCCCATTGCGAGCCAGTCCCCTCGTCCCTGTCCCTCGACTAAGTGCCCAGCGAGCGAGCCAGAGGAGCCGTGTTGCATGGACCCTGGGCACGGGAGGCATGCCCAGTCAGCCCCCAGCAGGTACGGCATGGGCAAAGTGCCCAGCGTGCGGCAGCGGTGGGCGCGCCAGCCAGGCCACGGGCGCCCATCGCGAGCCAGCCCCCTCGTCCCTGTCCCTCGACTTAGTGCCCAGCGAGCGAGCCAGGGGAGCCGCGTCGCAAGGACCCTGGGCACGGGTGGCATGCCCCAGCAGCCCCCAGCAGGCACAGCTTGGGCCAAGTGCCCAGCGTGCGGCAGAGGAGGGCACGCCAGCCAGGCCACAGGTGCCCATCGCTAGCCAGCCCACTCGTCCCTGTCCCTCGATTTAGTGCCCAGTGAGCGAGCCAGGAGAGCCGCGTTGCATGGACCCTGGGCATGGGAGGCATGCTCAGGCAGCCCCCAGCAGTCACGGCATGGGCTAAGTGCCCACCGTGCAGCAGCGGTGGGCGCGCTAGGCAGGCCACAGGTGCCAATCGCGAGCCAGCTCCTTCGTCCCTGTCCCTCGACTTAGTGCCCAGCGAGTGAGCCAGGGGAGCCGTGTGGCATGGACCCTGGGCATGGGAGGCATGCCCAGGCAGCCCCTAGCCGGCACGGCATGGGGGAAGTGCCCAGCATGCCGCAGCGGTGGGCGCACCAGCCAGGCCACAGGCGGCCATCGCGAGCCAGCCCACTCGTCCCTATCCCTCGACTAAGTGCCCAGCGAGCCAGGGAAGCCGTGTTGCATGGACCCAGGGCATGGGAGGCATGCCTCAGCAGGCACTGCATGGGCCAAGTGCCCAGCGTGCAGCAGCGGTGGGCACGCCAGCCAGGCCACGGGCGCCCATCGCGAGCCAGCCCCCTCGTCCCTGTCCCTCGACTTACTGCCCAGTGAGTGAGCCAGGGGAGCCACGTCGCATGGTCCCTGGGCATGGGAGGCATGCCCAGGCAGCTCCCAGCAGGTACGGCATGGCCCAAGTGCCCAGCGCGCGGCAGCGGTGCGCACGCCAGCCAGGCCACAGGCGCCCATCTCGAGCCAGCCCCCTCGTCCCTGTCCCTCGACTTAGTGCGAAGCGAGCGAGCCAGGGGAGCCACATTGCATGGACCCTGGTCACAGGAGGCATGCCCAGCCAGCCCCCAGCAGGCATGGCATGGGCCAAGTGCCCAGGGTGCGGCAGCTGTGGGCGCACCGGCCATGCCACAGGCGCCCATCGCGAGCGAGCCCCCTCGTCCCTGTCCCTCGACTTAGTGCCCAGCGAGTGAGCCAGAGGATCCGCATCGCATGGACCCTGGGCACAGAAGGCATGCCCCAGCAGCCCCAAGTCGGCACGGCATGGGCCAAGTGCCCAGCGTGCGGCAACGGTGGGCGCGCCAGCCAGGCCACGGGCGCGCATCGCGAGCCGGCCCCCTCGTCCCTGTCCCTCGACTTAGTTCCCAGTGAGCGAGCGAGGGGAGCCGCGTCGCACAGACCCTAGGCACGGGAGGCATGCCCCAGCAGCCCCCAGCAGGCTGGCATGGGCCAAGTGCCCAGCGTGCGGTAGAGCTGGGCGCGCCTGCCAGGCGACAGGCGCCCTTCGCGAGCCAGCCCCCTCATCCCTGTCCCTCGACTAAGTGCCCAGTGAGTGAGCCAGGGGGGGTGCATCACATGGACCCTGGGCATGGGAGGCATGCCCAGGCAATCCCCAGTATGCATGGCATGGGCCTAGTGCCCAGCGTGCGGCAGTTGTGGGAGCGACAGCCAAGCCACGGGCGCCCATCGCGAGCCAGCCCCGTTGTCCCTGTCCCTCGACTAAGGGCCCAGCGAGTGAGCCAGGGGAGCTGTGTCGCACAGATCCTGGGCATGGTAGGCATGGCCAGGAAGCCCCCAGTATGCACGGCATGGGCCCAGTGCCAAGCGTGCGGCTCCTCGTCCCTGTCCCTCGACTTAGTGCCCAGCGAGGAGCCGCGTTGCATGAAACCTGGGCACTAGAGGCATGCCCCAGCTGCCACCAGAAGGTACGGCATGAGCCAAGTGCCCAGAATGCGGCAGCGGTGGGCGCACCAGCCAGGCCACGGGATCCCATCGCGAGCCAACCCCCTCGTCCCTGTCCCTCGACTAAGTTCCCAGCGAGCGAGCCAAGGGAGCCGCGCTGCATGGACCCTGGGCACGGGAGGCATGCCCCAGCATCCCCCAGCAGGCATGGCTTGGGCTAAGTGCCCAGTGTGTGGCAGAGTTGGGCGCGCCAGCCAGGCCACGGGCTCCCATCGCGAGCAAGCCCCCTCGTCCCTGTCCCTCGACTTAGTGCCCAGCCAGCGAGCCAGGAGAGCTGCGTCGCATGGACTCTGGGTACGGGTAGCATGCCCAGGCAGCCCCCAGCTGGCATGGCATGGGCCAAGTGCCCAGCGTGCGGCAGAGGAGGGCGTGCCAGCCAGGCCACAGGCGCCCATCGCGAGCCAGCCCCCTCGTCCCTGTCCCTCGACTAAGTGCCCAGCGAGCGAGCCAGGGGAGCCACGTCGCATGGACCCGGGGAATAGTTGGCACACCCAGGCAGCCCCCAGCAGTTACGGCATGGGCTGCTCACCCAGCGTGCGGCAGGGGTGGGCGCGGCAGCCATGCCGTGGGCGCCCATCGCGAGCGAGCCCCCACGTCCCTGTCCCTCGACATAGTGCCCAGTGAGTGAGCCAGCGAGGCCACGTCGCACGGACCCTGGGCACTGGTGGCACGCCCAGGCAGCCCCCAGCAGGTACGGCATGGGCTGCTCACCCAGCGTGTGGCAGCGGTGGGCACGCCAGCCAGGCCGCGGGAGCCCATCGTGAGCCAACCCCCTCGTCCCTGCCCCTTGACAGACTGCCCAGCGTGCGAGCCATGGGTGCCTCATCACACGGACCCTGGGCATGGATGGCATGCCCAGGCAGCCCCCAGCAGGCATGGCATGGGCTGCTCGCCCAGCGTGCGGCAGCAGTGGGCGCGCCAGCCAGACTGCGGGCGCCTATCGCGAGCCAGCCACCACGTCCCAGTCCCTCGACTAAGTGCCCAGCGAGCGAGCCAGGGGGGCCATTTCGCACGGACCCTGGGTATGGGTAGCATGCCCAGCCAGGATGGGCTGCTCGCCCAGCGTGCAGCAGCGGTGGGCGCGCCAGCCAGGCCGCGGGTGCCCATCGCGAGCAAGCTCCCTCGTCCCTGCCCCTCGACTGACTACCCAGCGTGCGAGCCAGGGGTCCCGCGTCGCACGAACCCTTGGCACAGGTGGCACGCCCAGGCAGCCACCAGCAGGTACGGCATGGGCTGCTCGCCCAGCGTGCGGCAGCGGTGGGAACGCCAGCCACGCGACGGGCGCCCATCGCGAGCAAGCCCCCTCGTCTCTGCCCCTCGACCGACTGCCCAGCGTGCGACCCAGGGGTGCCGCGTCGCACGGAACCTGGGCACGAGTGGAACACCCAGGAAGCCCCCAGCAGGTACGGCATGGGCTGCTCGCCCAGCGTGTGGCAGCGGAGGGCGCGCCAGCCTGGCCTCGGTCGCCCATCGCGAGCCAGCCCCTACGTCCCTGTCCCTGGACTAAGTGCCTAGTAAGCGAGCCAGGGGGGCCGCATCGCATGGACCCTGGGCATGGGTGGCACGCCCAGGCAGCCCTTAGCAGGTACGGCATGGGCTGCTCACCCAGCGTGCAGCAGTGGTGAGCGCGCCAGCCTGGCCTCGGTCGCCCATCGCGAGCCAGCCCCCACGTCCCTGTCCCTCGACGTAGTGCCCAGCGAGCGAGCCAGTGGGGTCGCGTTGCACGGACCATGGGCACGGGTGGCACGCACAGGCTGCCCCCAGCAGGTACGGCATGGGCTGCTCACCCAGTGTGTGGCAGCGGTGGGCGCGCCAGCCAGGCCGCGGGCGCCCATTGCCAGCCAGCCCCCTCGTCCCTATCCCTCGACTGACTGCCCAGTGTGCGAGCCAGGGGTGCCGCATCGCACGGACCCTGGGCATCTGTGGCACGCCCAGGCAGCTCCCAGCTGGCACGGCATGGGTTGATCGCCTAGAGTGCGGCAGCGGTGGGCGTGCCAGCCAGGCCGCGGGCACCCATCGCGAAACAGCCCCCTCGTCCCTGCCCCTCGACAGACTGCCCAGCGTGTGAGCCAGGGGTGCCTCATCGCACGGACCCTGGGCACAGATGGCACGCCCAGGCAGCCCCCAGCAGGCACGGCATAGGCTGCTCACCGAGCGTGCGGCAGCGGTGGGGGCGCCAGCCAGACTGCGGGCGCCTAGCATGAGTCAGCCACCACGTCCCAGTCCCTCGACTAAGTGCCCAGTGAGAGAGCGAGGGGGGCCGTTTCGCATGGACCCTGGACACGGGTGGCATGCCCAGGCAGCCCCCCGCAGGCACGGCCTGGGCTGCTTGCCCAGCGTGCGGCAGCGGTGGGCGTGCCAGCCAGGCCGTGGGCGCCCATCACAAGCCAGCCCCCTCGTCCCTGCCCCTCGACTGACTGCCCAGTGTGCGAGCCAGGGGTGCCGCGTCGCACAAACCCTGGGCAGGGGTGGCACACCCAGGCAGCCACCAGCAGGCACGTAATGGGCTGCTCGCCCAGCGTGCGGCAGCGGTGGGCGCGCCAGCCAGGCCGCGGGCGCCCATCGCGAGCCAGCCCCCACGTCCCTGTCCCTCGACTAAGTGCCCAGCGAGCGAGTAAGGGGGGCCATGTCGCACAGACCCTGGGCATGGGTGGCATGCCCAGGCAGCCACTAGCAGGCACGGCAAGGGCTGCTCACCCAGCGTGCGGCAGCGGTGGGCGCGCCAGCCAGGCCGCGGGCGCCCATCGCGAGCCAGCCCCCTTGTCCATGACCCTAGACGTACTGCCCAGATCGCGAGCCCGGGGTGCCGCGTCGCCCGGACCCTGGGCACTGGTGGCATGCCCAGGCAGCTCCCAGCAGGCACGGCATGGGCTGCTTGCCCAGCGTGCGGCAGTGGTGGGAGCACCAGCCAGGCCACAGGCACCCATCGCGAGCCAGGCCCCACGTCCCTGTCCCTCGACTTATTGCCCATCGAGCGAGCCAGGGGGGCCGCGTCGAACTGACCCTGGGCACGAGTGGCATGCCCAGGCAGCGCCCAGCAGGCACGGCATGGGCTGCTCTACCAGTGTGCGGAAGCGGTGGGCGTGCCAGTCAGTCCGCGGGCGCTTGTCGCGAGCCAGCCCCCTCGTCCCTGCCCCTCGACTGACTACCCAGTGTTCGAGCCAGGGGTGCCGCATCGCACGGACCTTTGGCAGGGGTGGCACGCCCATGAAGCCCCCGGCAGGCATGGTATGGGCTGCTCGCCCAGCGTGCGGCAGCGGTGGGTGCGCCAGTCAGGCCGTGGGCGCCCGTCGCGAGCCAGCCCCCTCGTCCCTGCCTCTCGACTGACTGCCCAGTGTGCGAGCCAGGGGCGCCGCGTCGCACAGAACCTGGGCACGGGAGGCATGCCCCGGCATCCCCCACCAGGTACGGCATGGGCCAAGTGCCCAGCGTGCGGTAGAGGTGGGCGCGCCAGCAAGGCCGAGGGCGCCAATAGCGAAGCAGCCCCCTTGTCCCAGCCCCTCGACCGACTGCCCAGCATGCGAGCCAGGGGTGCCGCATCGCACGGACCCTGGGCATGGGTGGCATTCCCAGCCAGCGCCCATCGGGCACGGCATGGTCTGCTTGCCCAGTGTGCGGCAGCGGTGGACGCGCCATCCAGGCCGAGGGCACCAATAGCGAGGCAGCCCCCTTGTCCCTGCCCCTTTACTAACTGGCCAGCGTGCAAGCCAGGGGTGCCACATCGCAAGGACCCTGGGCACGGGTGGCATTCCCTGCCAGCCCCCAGCAGGCACGGCATTGGCTGCTCGCCCAGCGTGTGGCAGCGGTGGGCGCGCCAGCCAGGCCGTGGGCGCCCATCGCGAGCAAGCCCCCTCGTCCAGCGTGCGGCAGCGGTGGGCGCGCCAGCCAGGCCGCGGGCGCCCATCGCGAGCAAGCCCCCTCGTCCCTGTCCCTCGACTAAGTGCCCAGCGAGCGAGCCTGCGGAGCCATGTCGCATGCCCCAGCATCCCCCAGCAGGCATGGTATGGGCTTCTCGCCCAGCGTGCAGCAGCGGTGGGTGCGCCAGCAAGGCCGCGGGCGCCCATCACGAGACAGCCCCCTCGTCCCTGCCCCTCGACTGACTGCCCAGCGTGCGGGCAGGGGTGCCGCGTCACATAGACCCTGGGCATGGGTGGCACGCCCAGGTGGCCCCCAGCAAGCACGGCATGGCTGCTCGCCCAGCGTACCGCAGCGGTGGGTCCGCCAGCAATGCCGCGGGCGCCCATCGCGAGACAGCCCCCTTGTCCCTGCCCCTCGACTGACTGCCCAGCTTGCGAGCCAGGGGTGCCGCGTCGCATGGACCCTGGGCATTGATGGCACGCCCAGGCTGCCCCCAGCAGGCACAGGATGGGCTGCTCGCCAAGCGAGCGGCAGCGGTGGGCGCGCCAGGCAGACCGCGGGCGCCCATCGCGAGCCAGCCCCCTCGTCCCTGCACCTCGACTGACTGCCCAGCGTGCGAGCCAGGGGAACCGCGTCGCACGGATCCTGGGCATGGGTGGCACGCCCAGGCAGCCCCCAGCAGGCACGGCAAGGGCTGCTCGCCCAGCGTGCGGCAGCGATGGGTGCAACAGCCAGACCGCGGGCGCCCATCGCGAGCCCGCCACCTTGTCCCTGCCCCTCGACTGACTGCCCAGCGTGCGAGCCAGGGGAGCCGCGTCGCACAGACCCTGGGCACTTGTGGCACGCCCAGGCATCCCCCAGCAGGCATGGCATGGGCTACTCGCACAGCGTGCAGCAGCGGTGAGCGCGCCAGCCAGGCCGCGGCTCCCCAATGCGTGCCAGCCCCCTCGTCCCTGCCCTTCGACTGACTTCCCAGCGTGTGAGCCAGGATGCCGCATCGCACGGACCCTGTGCATGGGTGGCACTCCTAGGCAGCCCAAAGAAGGCACGGCATGGGCTGCTCGCCCAGCGTGCGGCAGCGGTGGGCGCGCAAACCAGGCCGCGGGCGCCCATCGCGAGCCTGCCCCCACGTCCCTGTCCCTCGACTGACTGCCCAGTGTGCAAGGGGTGCTGCGTCGCACGGACCCTGGGCATGGTTGGCATGCCCAGCCAGCCCCCAGCAGGCACGGCATGGGCTGCTCGCCCAGCGTGTGTTAGCGGTGGGCGCGCCAGCCAGGCCGCGGTCGCCCATAGCGAGCAAGCCCCGTCATCCCTGCCCCTCGACTGACTGCCCAGCGTACGAGCCAGGGGTGCCGCGTCACATGGAACCTGGGAATGGGAAGCATGCCCCGGCATCCCCCAGCAGTCACGGCATGGGCAAGTGCCCAGCGTGCGGTAGAGGTGGGGGCACCAGCCAGGCAGAGGGCAACAATAGCGAGGCAGCCCTCGGCCCTGCCCCTCGACTGACTTCCCAGCGTGCGAGCCAGGGCTGCCGCGTCGCACGGACCCTGGGCATGGGTGGCATGCCCAGCCAGCCCCCAGCAGGCATGGCATGGGCTGCTCGCCCAGCGTGAGGCAGCGGTTGGCGCGCCAGCCAGGCCGAGGGCGCCAATAGCGAGCAAGCCCCTCGTCCCTGCCTCTCGACTGACTGCCCAGCGTGCAAGCCAGGGGTGCCATGTCGCATAGACCCTGGGCACGGGTGGCATGCCCAGCAAGCCCCCAGCAGGCAAGGCATGGGCTGCTCGCCCAGCGTGCGGCAGTAGTTGGCGCGCCAGCCAGGCCAAGGGCGCCCATAGCGAGCCAGCCCCCTCATCCCTACCCCTTGACTGACTGCCCAGCGTACGAGCCATGGGGGCCGCGTCGCACCGACCCTGGAAACCAGAGGCATGCCCTGGCATCCCCCAGCAGGCACGGCATGGGAAAGTGCCCAGCGTGCTGTAGAGGTGGCGGCGCCAGCCTGGCCGAGGGCGCAAAAAAAGAGGCAGCCCTCGGCCCTGCCCGTCGACTGACTGCCCAGCGAGCGAGCCGGGGGTGCCGCGTCGCATGGACCCTGGGCACGGGTGGCATGCCCAGCAAGCCCCCAGCAGGCACGGCATGGGCTGCTCGCCCAGCGTGCGGTAGCGATTCACGCGCCAGCCAGGCCCAGTGCGCCAATAGCGAGCCAGCCCCCTTGTCCCTTCCTCTCGACTGACTGCCCAGCGTGCAAGCCAGGGGTGCCGCGTTGCACGGACCCTGGGCATGGTTGGCATGCCCAGCCAGCCCCCAGCAGGCACGTCATGGGCTGCTCGCCCAGCGTGCAGCATCGGTTGGCACGCCAGCCAGGCCGAGGGCGCCAATAGCGAGCCAGCCCCCTTGTCCCTGCCCCTCGACTGACTGCCCTGCGTGCGAGCCAGGGGAGCCGCGTCGCACGGACCCTGTACACGAGTGGCATGCCCAGCCAGCGCCCAGCAGGCACGGCATGGGCTGCTCGCCCAGTGTGCTGCAGCGGTTGGCGTGCCAGCCAGGCCGAGGGCGCCAATAGCGAGCGAGCCCCCTCGTCCCTGCCTCGCAACTGACTGCCCAGCGTGCAAGCAAGGGGTGCCGCGTCGCACGGACCCTGGGCACGGTTGGCATGCCCAGCCAGCCCCCAGCAGGCACGTCATGGGCTGCTCGCCCAGAATGCGGCAGCGGTGGACGCGCCAGCCAGGCCGAGGGCGCCAATAGCGAGGCAGCCCCCTCATCCCTGCCCCTTTACTGACTGGCCAGCGTGCAAGCCAGGGGTGCCATGTCGCAAGGACCCTGGGCACGGGTGGCATTCCCAGCCAGCCCCCAGCAGGCACGGCATTGGCTGCTCACCCAGCGTGCGGCAGCGGTGGGCGCGCCAGCCAGGCCGCGGGCGCCCATCGCGAGCAAGCCCCCTCGTCCCTATCCCTCGACTAAGTGCCCAGCGAGTGAGCCTGCGGAGCCATGTCACATGCCCCGGCATCCCCCAGCAGGCATGGTATGGGCATCTCGCCCAGCGTGCGGCAGCGGTGGGTGCGCCAGCAAGGCCGCGGGCGCCCATCATGAGACAGCCCCCTCGTCCCTGCCCCTCGACTGACTGCCCAGCGTGCGGGCAGGGGTGCCGCGTCACATAGACCCTGGGCATGGGTGGCACGCCCAGGTGGCCCCCAGCAAGCACGGCATGGCTGCCTGCCCAGCGTACCGCAGCGGTGGGTCCGCCAGCAATGCCGCGGGCGCCCATCGCGAGACAGCCCCCTTGTCCCTGCCCCTCGACTGACTGCCCAGCTTGCGATCCAGGGGTGCCGCGTCGCATGGACCCTGGGCATTGGTGGCACGCCCAGGCTGCCCCCAGCAGGCACAGGATGGGCTGCTCGCCAAGCGAGCGGCAGCGGTGGGCGCGCGAGGCAGACCGCGGGCGCCCATCGCGAGCCAGCCCCCTCGTCCCTGCACCTCGACTGACTGCCCAGCGTGCGAGCCAGGGGAACCACGTCGCACAGATCCTGGGGATGGGTGGCACGCCCAGGCAGCCCCCAGCAGGCACGGCAAGGGCTGCTCGCCCAACGTGCGGCAGCGATGGGTGCAACAGCCAGACCGCGGGCGCCCATCGCGAGCCGGCCACCTCGTCCCTGCCCCTCGACTGACTGCCCAGCGTGCGAGCCAGGGGAGCCGCGTCGCACAGACCCTGGGCACTTGTGGCACGCCCAGGCATCCCCCAGCAGGCATGGCATGGGCTGCTCGCACAGCGTGCAGCAGCGGTGAGCGCGCCAGCCAGGCCGCGGCTCCCCAATGCGTGCCAGCCCCCTCGTCCCTGCCCTTCGACTGACTTCCCAGCGTGTGAGCCAGGATGCCGCATCGCACGGACCCTGTGCATGGGTGGCACTCCTAGGCAGCCCCAAGAAGGCACGGCATGGGCTGCTCGCCCAGCGTGCGGCAGCGGTGGGCGCGCCAACCAGGCCGCGGGCGCCCATCGCGAGCCTGCCCCCACGTCCCTGTCCCTCGACTGACTGCCCAGTGTGCAAGGGGTGCTGCGTCGCACGGACCCTGGGCATGGTTGGCATGCCCAGCCAGCCCCCAGCAGGCACGGCATGGGCTGCTCGCCCAGCGTGTGTTAGCGGTGGGCGCGCCAGCCAGGCCGCGGTCGCCCATAGCGAGCAAGCCCCCTCGTCCCTGCCCCTCGACTGACTGCCCAGCGTACGAGCCAGGGGTGCTGCATCACACGGAACCTGGGAATGGGAAGCATGCCCCGGCATCCCCCAGCAGTCGCGGCATGGGCAAGTGCCCAGCGTGCGGTAGAGGTGGGGGCACCAGCCAGGCAGAGGGCGACAATAGCGAGGCAGCCCTCGGCCCTGCCCCTCGACTGACTTCCCAGCGTGCGAGCCAGGGCTGCCGCGTCGCACGGACCCTGGGCATGGGTGGCATGCCCAGCCAGCCCCCAGCAGGCATGGCATGGGCTGCTCGCCCAGCGTGAGGCAGCGGTTGGCGCGCCAGCCAGGCCGAGGGCGCCAATAGCGAGCAAGCCCCTCGTCCCTGCCTCTCGACTGACTGCCCAGCGTGCAAGCCAGGGGTGCCATGTCGCATAGAACCTGGGCACGGGTGGCATGCCCAGCAAGCCCCCAGCAGGCAAGGCATAGGCTGCTCGCCCAGCGTGCGGCAGCAGTTGGCGCGCCAGCCAGGCCAAGGGCGCCCATAGCGAGCCAGCCCCCTCATCCCTACCCCTTGACTGACTGCCCAGCGTACGAGCCATGGGAGCCGCGTCGCACCGACCCTGGAAACCAGAGGCATGCCCTGGCATCCCCCAGCAGGCACGGCATGGGAAAGTGCCCAGCGTGCTGTAGAGGTGGCGGCGCCAGCCTGGCCGAGGGCGCAAAAAAAGAGGCAGCCGTCGGCCCTGCCCGTCGACTGACTGCCCAGCGAGCGAGCCGGGGGTGCCGCGTCGCATGGACCCTGGGCACGGGTGGCATGCCCAGCAAGCCCCCAGCAGGCACGGCATGGGCTGCTCGCCCAGCGTGCGGTAGCGATTCACGCGCCAGCCAGGCCCAGTGCGCCAATAGCGAGCCAGCCCCCTTGTCCCTTCCTCTCGACTGACTGCCCAGCGTGCAAGCCAGGGGTGCCGCGTTGCACGGACCCTGGGCATGGTTGGCATGCCCAGCCAGCCCCCAGCAGGCACGTCATGGGCTGCTCGCCCAGCGTGCAGCATCGGTTGGCGCGCCAGCCAGGCCGAGGGCGCCAATAGCGAGCCAGCCCCCTTGTCCCTGCCCCTCGACTGACTGCCCTGCGTGCGAGCCAGGGGAGCCGCGTCGCACGGACCCTGTACACGAGTGGCATGCCCAGCCAGCGCCCAGCAGGCACGGCATGGGCTGCTCGCCCAGTGTGCTGCAGCGGTTCGCGTGCCAGCCAGGCCGAGGGCGCCAATAGCGAGCGAGCCCCCTCGTCCCTGCCTCGCAACTGACTGCCCAGCGTGCAAGCAAGGGGTGCCGCGTCGCACGGACCCTGGGCACGGTTGGCATGCCCAGCCAGCCCCCAGCAGGCACGTCATGGGCTGCTCACCCAGAATGCGGCAGCGGTGGACGCGCCAGCCAGGCCGAGGGCGCCAATAGCGAGGCAGCCCCCTCATCCCTGCCCCTTTACTGACTGGCCAGCGTGCAAGCCAGGGGTGCCATGTCGCAAGGACCCTGGGCACGGGTGGCATTCCCAGCCAGCCCCCAGCAGGCACGGCATTGGCTGCTCACCCAGCGTGCGGCAGCGGCGGGCGCGCCAGCCAGGCCGCGGGCGCCCATCGCGAGCAAGCCCCCTCGTCCCTATCCCTCGACTAAGTGCCCAGCGAGTGAGCCTGCGGAGCCATGTCACATGCCCCGGCATCCCTCAGCAGGCATGGTATGGGCTTCTCGCCCAGCGTGCGGCAGCGGTGGGTGCGCCAGCAAGGCCGCGGGCGCCCATCGCGAGACAGCCCCTTCGTCTTTGCCCCTCGACTGACTGCCCAGAGTGCGGGCAGGGGTGCC
This sequence comes from Moringa oleifera, assembly GCA_021397835.1. Classification (NCBI taxonomy): domain Eukaryota; kingdom Viridiplantae; phylum Streptophyta; class Magnoliopsida; order Brassicales; family Moringaceae; genus Moringa; species Moringa oleifera. The sequence goes on from JAJFZO010000625.1 coordinate 12,460, forward strand.
GCGCCGCATAGACCCTGGGCACAGGTGGCACGCCCAGGCGGCCCCCAGCAGGCACAGCATGGGCTGCTCACCCAGTGTGCGGCAGCGGTGGGTGCGCCAGAAATGCCGCGGGCGCCCATCGCGAGACAGCCCCCTTGTCCCTGCCCCTCGACTGACTGCCCAGCTTTTGAGCCAGGAGTGCCGTGTCGCATGGAACCTGGGCATTGGTGGCACACCCAGGCAGCCCCCAGCAGGCACAGGATGGGCTGCTTGCCAGGCGAGCGGCAGCGGTGGGCGCGCCAGCCAGGCCGCGGGCGCCCATCGCGAGCCAGCCCCCTCGTCCCTGCCCCTCGACTGACTGCCCAGCGTGCGAGGCAGGGGAGCCGCGTCGCACAGACCCTGGGCACTTGTGGCACGCCCAGGCATCCCCCAGCAGGCATGGCATGGGCTGCTCGCACAGCGTGCAGCAGCGGTGAGCGCGCCAGCCAGGCCGCGGCTGCCCAATGCGTGCCAGCCCCCTCGTTCCTGCCCCTCGACTGACTTCCCAGCGTGTGAGCCAGGATGCCGCATCGCACGGACCCTGTGCATGGGTGGCACTCCTAGGCAGCCCCAAGAAGGCACGGCATGGGCTGCTCGCCCAGCGTGCGGCAGCGGTGGGCGCGCCAGCCAGGCCGCGGGCTCCCATCGCGAGCCTGCCCCCACGCCCCTGTCCCTCGACTGACTGCCCAGCGTGCAAGGGGTGCTGTGTCGCACGGACCCTGGGCACGGTTGGCATGCCCAGCCAGCCCCCAGCAGGCACGGTATGGGCTGCTCGACCAGCGTGTGTTAGCGGTGTGCGCGCCAGCCAGGCCACGGGCGCCCATAGCGAGCCAGCCCCCTCGTCCCTGCCCCTCGACTGACTGCCCAGCGTACGAGCCACAGGTACCGCGTCACACGGAACCTGGGAATGGGGGGCATGCCCCGGCATCCCCCAGCAGTCACGGCATGAGCAAGTGCCCAGCGTGCGGTAGAGGTGGGGGCGCCAGCAAGGCAGAGGGCGACAATAGCGAGGCAGCCCTCGGCCCTGCCCCTCGACTGACTTCCCAGCGTGCTAGCCAGGGGTGCCGCGTCGCACGGAACCTGGACACGGGTGGCATGCCCAGCCAGCGCCCAGCAGTTACGGCATGGGCTGCTCGCCCAGCGTGCGGCAGCAGTTGGCGTGCCAGCCATGCCAAGGGCGCCAATAGCGAGCCAGCCCCCTCGTCCCTGCCCCTCGACTGACTGCCAGCATACGAGCCAGGGGTGCCGCGTCGCACAGACCCAGGGAATGATAGGCATGCCCCGGCATCCCCCAGCAGTCACGGCATGAGCAAGTTCCCAGCGTGCGGTAGAGGTGGGGGCGCCAGCCAGGCCGAGGGCGACAATAGCGAGGCAGCCTTCGGCCCTGCCCCTCGACTGACTGCCCAGCTAGCGAGCCAGGAGTGCCGCGTCGCACGGACCCTGAGCATGGGTGGCATGCCCAGCCAGCCCCCAGCAGGCACGGCATGGGCTGCTCGCCCAGCATGCGGCAGTGGTTGGCGCACCAGCCAGGCCGAGTGCGCCAATAGCGAGCAAGCCCCCTCGTCCCTGCCACTCCACTGACTGCTCAGCGTGCAAGCGAGGGGTGCCACGTCGCACGGACCCTGGGCACGGTTGGCATGCCCATCCTGCCCCCAGCAGGCACGTCACGGGTTGCTCGCCCAGCGTGCGGCAGCGGTTGGCGCGCCAGCCAGGCCGAGGGCACCAATAGCGAGCCAGCCCCCTCATCCCTGCCCCTCGACTGACTGCCTAGCGTATGAGCCAGGCCGCGGGCACCCATCGCGAGCCAGCCCCCACGTCCCTGTCCCTTGACTAAGAGCCCAGCGAGCGAGCCAGAGGGGCCGCGTCGCGCAGACCCTGGGCACAGTTGGCACGCCCAGGAAGCCCCCAGCAGGCACGGCATGGGCCGCTCGCCCAGCGTGCGGCAGCGGTGGGCGCACCAGCCAGGCCGCAGGCGCCCATCTCGAGCCTGCCCCCACGTCCCTGTCCCTCGACTAAGTGCCCAGCGAGCGAGCCAGGGGGGCCGCGTCGCACAGACCCTAGGCAAGGGTGGCATGCCAAGGCAGCCCCCAGCAGGCACGGCATGGGCTGCTCGCCCAGTGTGCGGCAGCGGTGGGCGCGCCAGCCAGGCCACAGACGCCCATCTCGAGCCAGCACCCTCGTCCCTGCCCCTCGACATACTGCCCAGCGTGGGAGCCAGGGGTGCCGCGTCGCATGGACTCTGGGCACAGGTGGCACGCCCAGGCAGCCCCCAGCAGACACGGCATGGGCATCTCGCCCAGCGTGCGGCAATGATAGGCACGCCAGCCAGGCCACAGGCGCCCATCGCGAGCCGGCCCCCTCGTCCCTGCCTCTCAACTGACTGCCCAGCGTGCAAGCCAGGCGGTGCCGCGTCGCACGGACCCTGGGCACGGTTGGCATGCCCAGGCAGCCCCCAGCAGGCACGTCATGGGCTGCTCGCCCAGCGTGCGGCAGCAGTTGGCGCGCTAGCCAGGCCAAGGGCGCCAATAGCGAGCCAGCCCCCTTGTCCCTTCCCGTCGACTGACTGCCTTGCGTATGAGCCAGGCCTTGGGAGCCCATCGCGAGCCAGCCCCCACGTCCCTGTCCCTCGACTAAGGGGCCAGCGAGCGAGCCAGGGGGGCCACGTCGCACAGACCCTGGGCACGGTTGGCAAGCCCAGGCAGCCCCCAGCAGGCACGGCATGGGCTGCTCGCCCAGCGTGCAGCAGCGGTGGGTGCGCCAGCCCGGCCGCGGGCGCCCATCACAATGCAGCCCCCTCGTCCCTGCCCCTCGACTGACTGCCCAGCGTACGAGCCAGGGGTGCCGCGTCGCACAGACCCTGGGAACAGGAGGCATGCCCCAGCATCCCCCAGCAGGCACGGCATGGGCAAGTTTCCAGCGTGCAGTAGAGGTGGGGGCGCGAGCCAGGCCGAGGCCGACAATAGCGAGGCAGCCCTCGGCCCTGCCCCTCGACTGACTGCCCAGCTAGCGAGCCAGGAGTGCCGCATTGCACGGACCCTGGGCATGGGTGGCATAACCAGCAAGCCCCCAGCAGGCACGGCATGGGCTGCTCGCCCAGCGTGCGGCAGCGGTTGGCGCGCCAGCAGGGCCGAGTGCGCCAAAAGCGGGCCAGCCCCCTCGTCCCTGCCACTCGACTGACTGCCCGGCGTGCAAGCAAGGGGTGCCGCGTAGCATGGACCCTGGGCACGGTTGGCATGCCCATCCTGCCCCCAGCAGGCACGTCATGGGCAGCTCGTCCAGCGTGCGGCAGCGGTTGGCGCGCCGGCTAGGCCGAGGGCGCCAATAGCGAGCCAGCCCCCTCGTCTCTGCCCCTCAACTGACTGCCTTGCGTACGAGCTAGGGGAGCCGCGTTGCACGGACCCTGGGCACGGGTTGCATGCCCAGCAAGCCCCCAGCAGGCACGGCATGGGCTGCTCGCCCAGCGTGCGGCAGCGGTTGTCGCGCCAGCCAGGCCGAGGGCGCCAATAGCGAGCCAGCCCCCTCGTCCCTGCCTCTCGACTGACTGCCCAGCGTGCAAGCCAGGGGTACCGCATCACACGGACCCTGGGCACGGTTGGCATGCCCAGCCAGCCCCCAGCAGGGACGTCATGGGCTGCTCGCCCAGCGTGCGGCAGCGGTTGGCGCGCCAGCGAGGCCAAGGGCGCCAATAGCGAGCCAGCACCCTCGTCCCTGCCCCTCGACTGACTGCCTAGCGTATGAGCCAGGCCGCAGGTGCCCATCGCGGGCCAGCCCCCACGTCCCTGTCCCTCGACTAAGTGCCCAGCGAGTGAGCCAGGGGAGCCGCGTCGCACAGACCCTGGGCACGGTTGGCATGCCCAGGAAGCCCCCAGCAGGCACGGCATGGGCTGCTCGCCCAGCGTGCGGCAGCGGTGGGCGCACCAGCCAGGCCGCGGGTGCCCATCTCGAGCCAGCCCCCACGTCACTGTCCCTCGACTAAGTGCCCAGCGAGCGAGCCAGGGGGGCCGCGTCGCACAGACCCTAGGCAAGGGTGGCACGCCAAGGCAGCCCCCAGCAGGCACGGCATGGGCCACTTGCCCAGCATGCGGCAGCGGTGGGGGCGCCAGCCAGGCCGCAGGCGCCCATCTCGAGCCAGCCCCCTCGTCCCTGCCCCTCGACATACTGCCCAGTGTGGGAGCCAGGGGTGCCACGTCGCACGGACTCTGGGCACGGGTGGCACGCCCAGGCAGCCCCCGACAGAGACGGCATGGGCATGTCGCCCAGCGTGTGGCAGCGGTAGGCACTCTAGCCAGGCCGCAGGTGCCCATCGCGAGCCAGCCCCCTCGTCCCTGCCTCTCAACTGACTGCCCAGCGTGGAAGCCAGAGGTGCCACGTCGCACAGACCCTGGGCACGGTTGGCAAGCCCAGGCAGCCCCCAGCAGGCACGGCATGGGCTGCTCACCCACCGTGCAGCAGTGGTGGGCGCGCCAGCCAGGCCGCAGGCGCCCATCGCAAGCCAGCCCCTTCGTCCCTGCCCCTCGACTGACTGCCCAGCGTACGAGCCACGGGTGCCGCGTCGCACAGACCCTGGGAACGAGAGGCATGCTGCAGCATCCCCCAGCAGGCACGGCATGGGCAAGTGCCCAGCGTGCGGTAGAGGTGGGGGCGCGAGCCAGGCCGAGGGCGACAATACCGAGGCAGCCCTCGGCCCTGCCCCTCGACTGACTGCCCAGCTAGCGAGCCAGGAGTACCGCGTTGCACGGACACTGGGCATGGGTGGCATGCCGAGCAAGCCCCCAGCAGGCACGTCATGGGCTGCTCGCCCAGCGTGCGGCAGCGGTTGGCGCGCCGGCTAGGCCGAGGGCGCCAATAGCGAGCCAGCCCCTTCGTCCCTGCCCTGCGACTGACTGCCTTGCGTGCGAGCTAGGGGAGCCATGTCGCACGGACCCTGTGCACGGGTTGCAAGCCCAGCCAACGCCCAGCAGGCACGGGATGGGCTGCTCGCCCATCCTGCGGCAGCGGTTGGCGCGCCAGCCAGGCCGAGAGCGCCAATAGCGAGCCAGCCCCCTCATCCCTGCCTCTCGACTGACTGCCCAGCGTGCAAGCCAGGGTTGCCGCATCGCACGGACCCTGGGCACGGTTGGCATGCCCAGCCAGCCCCCAGCGGGCACGTCATGGGCTGCTCGCCCAGCGTGCCGCAGCGGTTGGCGCGCCCGCGAGGCCAAGGGCGCCAATAGCGAGCCAGCCCCCTCGTCCCTCCCCCTCGACTGACTGCCTAGCGCATGAGCCAGGCCGCGGGCGCCCATCGCGAGCCAGCCCCCATGTCCCTGTCCCTCGACTAAGTGCCCTGCGAGTGAGCCAGGGGGGCCGTGTCTCACAGACCCTGGGCACAGTTGGCACGCCCATGAAGCCCCCAGCAGGCACGGCATGGGCTGCTCGCCCAGCGTGCGGCAGCGGTGGGCACACCAGCCAGGCCGCGGGCGCACCAGCCAGGCCGCGGGCGCCCATCTCGAGCCAGCCCCCACGTCCCTGTCCCTCGACTAACTGCCCAGCGAGCGAGCCAGGGGGGCCGTGTTGCACAGACCCTAGGCAAGGGTGGCACGCCAAGGCAGCCCCCAGCAGGCACGGCATGGGCCACTTGCCCAGCGTGCGGCAGCGGTGGGGGCGTCAGCCAGGCCGCAGGCGCCCATCTCGAGCCAGCCCCCTCGTCCCTGCCCCTCGGCATACTGCCCAGCGTGGGAGCCAGGGGTGCCGCGTCGCACGGACTCTGGGCACGGGTGGCACGCCAAGGCAGCCCCCAGCAGACACGGCATGGGCATCTCGCCCAGCGTGCGGCAGCGGTGGTCACGCCAGCCAGGCCGCAGGCGCCCATCGCGAGCCAGCCCCCTCGTCCCTGCCTCTCAACTGACTGCCCAGCGTGCAAGCCAGGGGTGCCGCGTCACACGGACCCTGGGCACGGTTGGCATGCCCAGGCAGCCCCCAGCAGGCACGTCATGCGCTGCTCTCCCAGCGTGCGGCAGCAGTTGGCACGCTAGCCAGGCCAAGGGCGCCAATAGCGAGCCAGCCCCCTTGCCCTGCCCATCGACTGACTGCCTTGCGTATGAGCCAGGCCGCAGGAGCCCATCGCGAGCCAGCCCCCACGTCCCTGTCCCTCGACTAAGGGCCCAGCGAGCGAGCCAGGGGGGCCTCGTCGCACAGACCCTGGGCACGGTTGGCAAGCCCAGGCAGCCCCCGGCAGGCACGGCATAGGCTGCTCGCCCAGCGTGCAGCAGCGGTGGGCACGCCAGCCCGGCCGCGGGCGCCCATCGCAAGCCAGCCCCCTCGTCCCTGCCCCTCGACATACTGCCCAGCGTGGGAGCCAGGGGTGCCACGTCGCACGGACTCTGGGCACGGGTGGCACGCCCAGGCAGCCCCCGGCAGACACGGCATTGGTTTCTCGCCCAGCGTGCCGCAGTGGTGGGCACTATAGCCAGGCCGCAGGTGCCCATCGCGAGCCAGCCCCCTCGTCCCTGCCTCTCAACTGACTGCCCAGCATGCAGGCCAGGGGTGCCACGTCGCACAGACCCTGGGCACGGTTGGCAAGCCCAGGCAGCCCCCAGCAGGCACGGCATGGGCTGCTCGCCCAGCGTGCAGCAGTGGTGGGCACGCCAGACCGGCCGCGGGCGCCCATCGCAAGCCAGCCCCTTCGTCCCTGCCCCTCGACTGACTGCCCAGCGTACGAGCCACGTGTGCCGCGTCGCACAGACCCTGGGAACGAGAGGCATGCCCCAGCATCCCCCAGCAGGCACGGCATGGGAAAGTGCCCAGCGTGCGGTGGAGGTGGGGGCGCGAGCCAGGCCGAGGGTGACAATATCGAGGCAGCCCTCGGCCCTGCCCCTCGACTGACTGCCCAGCTAGCGAGCCAGGAGTGCGGCGTTGCACGGACCCTGGGCATGGGTGGCATGCCCAGGAAGCCCCCAGCAGGCACGGCATGGGCTGCTCGCCCAGCGTGCGGCAGCGGTTGGCTCGCCAGCAGGGCCAAGTGCGCCAATAGCGAGCAAGCCCCCTCGTCCCTGCCACTCGACTGACTACCCAGCGTGCAAGCCATGGGTGCCGCGTAGCACGGACCCTGGGCACGGTTGGCATGGCCATCCTGCCCCCAGCAGGCACGTCATGGGCTGCTCGTCCAGCGTGCGGCAGCGGTTGGCGCGCCGGCTAGGCCGAGGGCGCCAATAGCGCGCAAGCCCCCTCGTCCCTGCCCCTCGACTGACTGCCTTGCGTGCGAGCTAGGGGAGCCGCGTCGCACGGACCCTGGGCATGGGTTGCATGCCCAGCCAACACCCAGCAGGCATGGCATGGGCTGGTCGACCATCGTGCGGCAGCGGTTGGCACGCCAGCCAGGCCGAGGGCGCCAATAGCGACCCAGCCCCCTCGTCCTTGCCTCTCGACAGACTGCCCAGCGTGCAAGCCAGGGGTGCCCCATCGCACGGACCCTGGACACGGTTGGCATGCCCAGCCAGCCCCCAGCAGGCACGTCATGGGCTGCTCGCCCAGCGTGCGGCAGCGGTTGCCGGGCCAGCGAGGCCAAGGGCGCCAATAGCGAGCCAGCCCCTCATCCCTGCCCCTCGACTGACTGCCTAGCATATGAGCCAGGCCGCGGGCGCCCATCGCGAGCCAGCCCCCACGTCCCTGTCGCTCGACTAAGTGCGCAGCGAGCGAGCCAGGAGGGCCGCGTCGCACAGACCCTGGGCACCGTTGGCAAGCCCAGGAAGCCCCCAGCAGGCACGGCATGGGCTGCTCGCCCAGTGTGCGGCAGCGGTAGGCGCACCAGCCAGGCCGCAGGCGCCCATCTCGAGCCAGTCCCGACGTCCCTGTCCCTCGACTAAGTGCCCAGCGAGCGAGCCAGGGGGGCCGCGTCGTACAGACCCTAGGCAAGGGTGGCATGCCAAGGCAGCCCCCAGCAGGCACGGCATGGGCTGCTCGCCCAGCGTGCGGCAGCGGTGGGCGCGCCGGCCAGGCCGCAGGCGCCCATCTCGAGCCAGCCCCCTCGTCCCTGCCCCTCGACATACTGCCCAGCGTGGGAGCCATGGGTGCCGCGTCGCACGGATTCTGGGCATGGGTGGCACGCCCAGGCAGCCCCCAGCAGACACGGCATGGGCATCTCACCCAGCATGCGGCAGCGGTGGGCGCGCCAGCCAGGCAGCAGGCGCCCATCGTGAGCCAGCCCCCTCGTCCCTGCCTCTCGACTGACTGCCCAGTATGCAAGCAAGGGGTGCTGCATCGCACGGACCCTGGGCATGGTTGGCATTTACATCCAGCCCCCAGCGGGCACGTCTTGGGATGCTCGCCCAGCGTGCAGCAGCGGTTGGCGCGCCAGCCCGGCCTAGGGCGCCAATAGCGAGGCAGCACCCTCGTCCCTGCCCCTCGATAGACTGCCCTGTGTGCGAGCCAGGGGAGCCACGTTGCACAGACCCTGGGCATGGGTGGCATGCCCAGCTAGCACCCAGCAGCCACGGCATGGGCTGCTTGCCCAGCGTGCGGCAGCGGTTGGCGCGCCAGCCAGGCCGAGGACGCCAATAGCGAGCCAGCCCCCTCGCCCCTGCCTCTTGACTGACTGCCCAGCGTTCAAGCCAGGGGTGCCGCGTTGCACGGACCCTGGGCACGGTTGGCATGCCCAGCCAGCCCCCACCAGGCACGTCGTGGGCTACTCGCCCAGCGTACGACAGCGTTGGGCGTGCCAGCCAGGCCACTGGCGCCCAACGCGAGCCAGCCCCCACGTCCCTGTCCCCCGACTAAATGCCCAGCGAGCGAGCCAGGGGGGCCGCATCGCACAGACCCTGGGCACGGGTGGCACGCCCAGGCAGCCCCCAGCAGGCACGGGATGGGCTGCTGGCCCAGCGTTTGGTAGCGGTGGGCGCGCCAGCCAGGCCGAGGACATCAATAGCGAGGCAGCCCCCTCGTCCCTGCCCCTCGACTGACTGCCCATCGTGCAAGCCAGGGGTGCCGCATCGCACGGACCCTGGGCATGGACGGCATGCCCAGCCAGCCCGCAGCAGGCATGGCATGGGCTGCTGTCCCAGTGTGCAGCAGCGGTTGGCACGCCAGCCAGGCTGAGGGCGCCAATTGCGGGCCAGCCCCCTTGTCCCTGCCCCTCGACTGACTGCCCTGAGTGCGAGCCCGGGGAGCCGCGTCGCACGGAACCTGGGCTCGGGTTGCTTGCCTAGCCAGCACTCAGCAGGCACGGCATGGGCTGCTCGCCCAGCGTGCGGCAGCGGTTGGCGCGCCAGACAGGCCGAGGGCGCCAATAGCGAGGCAGCACCCTCGTCCCTGCCCCTCGACTGACTGCCCTGCGTGCGAGCCAGGGGAGCCACGTTGCACGGACCCTGGGCACGGTTGGCATGCCCAGCCAGCCCCCAGCAGGCACGTCATGGGCTGCTCGCCCAGCGTGCGGCAGCAGTGGGCGCGCCAGCCAGGCAGCAGGTGCCCATCGCGAGCCAGCCCCCTCGTCCCTGCCTCTCGACTGACTGCCCAGCATGCAAGCCAGGTGTGCTGCGTTGCACGGATCCTGGGCATGGTTGGCATGCACAGCCAGCCCCCAGTGGGCACGTCTTGGGATGCTCACCCCGCGTGCAGCAGCGGTTGGCGCGCCAGCCCGGCCGAGGGCGCCAATAGCGAGGCAGCACCCTCGTCCCTGCCCCTCAACAGACTGCCCTGTGTGCGAGCCAGGGGAGCCACGTCGCACAGACCCTGGGCATGGGTGGCATGCCCAGCTAGCACCCAGCAGCCACGGCATGGGCTGCTCGCCCAGCGCGCGGCAGCGGATGGCGCGCCAGCCAGGCCGAGGGCGCCAATAGCGAGCCAGCCCCCTCGCCCCTGCCTCTTGACTGACTGCCCAGCGTGCAAGCCATGGGTGCCGCGTAGCACGGACCCTGGGCACGGTTGGCATGCCCATCCTGCCCCCAGCAGGCACGTCATGGGCTGCTCGTCCAGCGTGCGGCAGCGGCTGGCACGCCAGCCAGGCCGAGGGCGCCAATAGCGAGCCAGCCCCCTCGCCCCTGCCTCTCGACAGACTGCCCAGCGTGCAAGCCAGGGGTGCCGCGTCGCACGGACCCTGGGCACGGTTGGCATGCCCAGCCAGCCCCCAGCAGGGACGTCATGGGCTGCTCGCCCAGCGTGCGGCAGCGTTGGGCGCGCCAGCCAGGCCACTGGCGCCCATCACGAGCCAGCCCCCACGTCCCTGTCCCTCGACTAAATGCCCAGCGAGCGAGCCAGGGGGGCCGCGTCGCACAGACCCTGGGCATGGGTGGCACACCGAGGCAGCCCCCAGCAGGCACGGGATGGGCTGCTTGCCCAGCGTGCGGTAGCGGTGGGCGCGCCAGCCTGGCCGAGGGCGCCAATAGCGAGCCAGCCCCCTCGTCACTGCCCCTCGACTGACTGCCCAGCGTGCAATCCAGGGGTGCCGCGTCGCATGGACCCTGGGCACGACCGGCATGCCCAGCCAGCCTGCAGCAGGCATGGCATGGGCTGCTCGCCCAGCGTGCGGCAGCGGTTGGCGCGCCAGCCAGGCTGAGGGCGCCAAGAGCGAGCCAGCCCCCTTGTCCCTGCACCTCGACTGACTGCCCTGCGTGCGAGCCATGGGAGCCACGTCGCACGGACCCTGGTCATGGGTGGCTTGCCCATCTAGCGCCCACCAGCCACGGCATAGGCTGCTCGCCCAGCGTGCGGCAGCGGTTGGCGCGCCAGCCAGGCCGAGGGCGCCAATAGCGAGCCAGACCCCTCGCCCCTGCCTCTCGACTGACTGCCCAGCGTGCAAGCCAGGGGTGCCGCGTCGCACGGACCCTGGGCATGGTTAGCATGCCCAGCCAGCCCCCAGCAGGCACGTCATGGGCTGCTCGCCCAGCGTGCGGCAGCGTTGGGCGCGCCAGCCAGGCCACTGGTGCCCATCACGAGCCAGCCCCCATGTCCCTGTCCCTCGACTAAATGCCCAGCGAGCGAGCCAGGGGGGCCGCGTCGCACAGACCCTGGGCATCGGTGGCACACCCAGGCAGCCCCCAGCAGGCACGGGATGGGCTGCTTGCCCAGCGTGCGGTAGCGGTGGGCGCGCCAGCCTGGCCGAGGGCGCCAAGAGCGAGCCAGCCCGGCCGAGGACGCCAATAGCGAGCCAGCCCCCTTGTCCCTGCCCCTCGACTGACTGCCCAGCGTGCAAGCCAGGGGTGCCTCGTCGCATGGACCCTGGGCGTGAGCGGCTTGCCCAGCTAGCGCCCAGCAGCCACGGCATGGGCTGCTCGCCCAGCGTGCGGCAGCGGTTGGCGCGCCAGCCAGGCTGAGGGCGCCAATAGCGAGCCAGCCCCCTCTCCCCTGCCTCTCGACTGACTGCCCAGCGTGCAAGCCAGGGGTGCCGCGTCACACCGACCCTGGGCATTGTTGGCATGCCCAGCCAGCCCCCAGCAGGCACGTCATGGGCTGCTCACACAGCGTGCAGCAGCATTCGGCGCGCCAGCCAGGCCGCTGGTGCCCATCGCGAGCCAGCCCCTACGTCCCTGTCCCTCGACTAAATGCCCAGCGAGCGAGCCAGGGGGGCCACGTCGCACAGACCCTGAGCACGGGTGGCACGCCCAGGCAGCCCCCAGAAGGCACGGGATGGGCTGCTCGCCCAGCGTGCAGTAGCGGTGGGCGCGCCAGCCAGGTCGAGGGCGCCAATAGCGAGCCAGCCCCCTCGTCCCAGCCCCTCGACTGACTGCCCAGCCTGCAAGCCAGGGGTGCCACGTCGCACAGACCCTGGGCACTGGTGGCATGCCCAGCCAGCCCGCAGGAGGCACGGCATGGGCTGCTCGCCCAGCGTGAGGCAGCGGTGGGAGTGCCAGCCAGGCCGCAGACGCCCATCGCGAGCCAGCCCCACGTCCCTGTCCCTCGACGTAGTGCCCAGCGAGTGAGCCAGGGGGGCTGCGGCGCACGGACCTTGGGCACAAATGGCACACCCAGGCAGCGCCCAGTAGGCATGGCATGGGCTGCTCGCCCAGCATGCGGAAGCGGTGGGCGCGCCAGCCAGGCCGCGGGCGCCCGTCGCGAGCCAGCCCCCTCGTCCCCGCCCCTTGACTGACTGCCCAGTGTGCGAGCCAGGGGTGCCGCGTTGCATGGTCCCTGGGCAGGGTTTGCACGCCCATTCAGTCCCCAGCAGGCACGGCATGGGCTGCTCGCCCAGCGTGCGGCAGCGGTTGGCGCGCCAGCCAGGCCGGGGGCACCAATAGCGAGGCAGCCCCCTCGTCCCTGCCCCTCGACTGACTACCCAGCGTGCGAGCCAGGGGTGCCGTGTCGCACGGACCCTGGGCACGGGTGGCATGCCCAGCCAGCCCCCAGCAAGCATGGCATGGGCTGCTCGCCCAGCGTGCCGCAGCGGTTGGCGTGCCAGCCAGGCCGAGGGCGCCAATGGCGAGCCAGCCCCCTCGTCCCTGCCCCTCGACTGACTGCCCGGCGTGCGAGCCAGGGGTGCTGCATCGCACGTACCCTGGGCATGGGTAGCATGCCCAGCCAGCCACAAGCAGGCACGGCTTGGGCTGCTTGCCCAGCAAGCGGCAGCGGTGGGCGCGCCAGCCAGGCCGCGGGCGCCCATCGTGAGCCAGCCCCCTGGTCCTTACCCCTCGACTGACTGCCCTGCTTACAAGCCAGGGGTGCCGCGTTGCATGTACCCTGGGCACGGGAGGCATGCCCTGGCATCCCCCAGCAGGCACGGCATGGGCTAAGTGCCCAGCGTGAGGTAGAGGTGGGCGCGGCAGACAGGCCGAGGGCACCAATAGTGAGGCAGCCCCCTCGTCCCTGATCCTCGACTGACTGCCCAGCATGCAAGCCAGGGGTGCCGCATCGCACGGACCCTGGGTACGGGCGGCATGCCCAGCCAGCCCGCAGCAGGCACGGCATGGGCTGCTCTCCCAGCGTGCGGCAGCGGTTGGCACGCCAGCCAGGCTGACGGCGCCAATTGCGGGCCAGCCCCCTTGTCCCTGCCCCTCGACTGACTGCCCTGAGTGAGAGCCCGGGGAGCCGCGTTGCACGGAACCTGGGCACGGGTTGCTTGCCTAGCCAGCGCCCAGCAGGCACGGCATGGGCTGCTCGCCCAGCGTGCGGCAGCGGTGGGCGCACCAGCCAGGCCGCGGGCGCCCATCTCGAGCCAGCCCCCACGTCCCTGTCCCTCGACTAAGTGCCCAGCGAGCGAGCCAGGGGGGCCGCATCGCACAGACCCTAGGCAAGGGTGGCACGCCAAGGCAGCCCCCAGCAGGCACGGCATGGGCTGCTCGCCCAGCGTGCGGCAGCGGTGGGCGCGCCAGCCAGGCCGCAGGCGCCCATCTCGAGCCAGCCTCCTCGTCCCTGCCCCTCAACATACTGCCCAGCGTGGGAGCCATGGGTGCCGCGTTGCACGGACTCTGGGCATGGTTGGCATGCACAGCCAGCCCCCAGCGGGCACGTGTTGGGATGCTCACCCAGCGTGCAGCAGCGGTTGGCGCGCCAGCCCGGCCGAGGGCGCCAATAGCGAGGGAGCACCCTCGTCCCTGCCCCTCGACAGACTGCCCTGTGTGCGAGCCAGGGGAGCCACGTCGCACAGATCCTGGGCATGGGTGGCATGCCCAGCTAGCACCCAGCAGCCACGGCATGGGCTGCTCGCCCAGCGTGCGGCAGCGGATGGCGCGCCAGCCAGGCCGAGGGCGCCAATAGCGAGCCAGCCCCCTCGCCCCTGCCTCTTGACTGACTGCCCAGCGTGCAAGCCATGGGTGCCGCGTAGCACGGACCCTGGGCATGGTTGGCATGCCCAGCCAGCCCCCAGCAGGCACGTCATGGGCTGCTCGCCCAGCGTGCGGCAGCATTCGGCGTGCCAGCCAGGCCGCTGGCGCCCATCGCGAGCCAGCCCCTACGTCCCTGTCCCTCGACTAAATGCCCAGTGAGCGAGCCAGGGGCGCCACGTCGCACAGACCTTGAGCATGAGTGGCACTCCCAGGCAGCCCCCAGATGGCACGGGATGGGCTGCTCACCCAGCGTGCGGTAGCGGTGCGCGCGCCAGCCAGGTCGAGGGCGCCAATAGCAAGCCAGCCCCCTCGTCCCAGCCCCTCGACTGACTGCCCAGCGTGCAAGCCAGGGGTGCCGCGTTGCACAGACCCTGGGCACGGGTGGCATGCCCAGCCAGCCCGCAGGAGGCAGGGCATGGGCGTCTCGCCCAGCGTGAGGCAGCGGTGGGAGTGCCAGCCAGGCCGCAGGCGCCCATCGCGAGCCAGCCCCACGTCCCTGTCCCTCGACGTAGTGCCCAGCGAGTGAGCCAGGGGGGCTGCGGTGCACGGACCTTGGGCACGAGTGGCACACCCAGGCAGCGCCCAGCAGGCACGGCATGGGCTGCTCGCCCAGCGTGCGGCAGTGGTTGGCGCGCCAGCCAGGCCGGGGGCGCCAATAGCGAGGCATCCCCCTCGTCCCTGCCCCTCGACTGACTACCCAGCGTGCGAGCCAGGGATGCCGCGTCGCACGGACCCTGGGCATGGGTGGCATGCCCAGCCAGCCCCCGGCAAGCATGGCATGGGCTGCTCGCCCAGCGTGCAGCAGCGGTTGGCATGCCAGCCAGGCTGAGGGCGCCAATGGCGAGCCAGCCCCCTCATCCCTGCCCCTCGACTGACTGCCCGGCGTGCGAGCCAGGGGTGCTGCATCGCACGGACCCTGGGCATGGGTAGCATGCCCAGCCAGCCACAAGGAGGCACGGCTTGGGCTGCTTGCCCAGCAAGCGGCAGCGGTGGGCGCGCCAGCCAGGCCGCGGGCGACCATCGTGAGCCAGCCCCCTGGTCCCTGCCCCTCGACTGACTGCCCAGCGTACAAGCCAGGGTTGCCGCGTTGCATGTACCCTGGACCGGGAGGCATGCCCTGGCATCCCCCAGCAGGCACAGCATGGGCTAAGTGCCCAGTGTGAGGTAGAGGTGGGCGCGGCAGCCAGTCCGAGGGCACCAATAGTGAGGCAGCCCCCTCGTCCCTGCCCCTCGACTGACTGCCCAGAGTGCGAGCGAGGGGTGCCACGTCGCACGGACCCTGGGCATGGGTGGCATGCCCAGCCAGCCCGCGGCAGGCATGGCATGGGCTGCACGCCCAGTGTGTGGCAGCGGTGGGCGCGCCAGCCACGCCGTGGGCGCCCATTGCGAGCCAGCCCCCTCGTCCCTGTCCCTCGTCTAAGTAGCGAGCGAGCCTGGAGAGTCGTGTCACACAGACCCTGGGCACGGGAGGTATTTCCCGGCATCCCCCAGCAGGCACGGCATGGGCCAAGTGCCCAGCGTGCGGTCGAGGTGGGCGCGCCAGCCTGGCCACGGGCACCCATTGCGAGCCAGCCGCCTCGTCCCTGTCCCTCGACTAAGTGCTCAGCGAGCAAGCCAGGGAGGCCGTGTTGCACGGACCGTGGGCACGTCTGGCATGCCCAGGCAGCCCCAGGGAGGTACGGAATGGGCTGCTCGCCCAGTGTGCGGCAGCAATGGGCGCGCCAGCCAGGCCGTGGGCACCCATCGCGAGCCAGCACCCTCCTCCCTGCCTCTCAACTGACAACCCAGCGTGGGAGACAGGGGTGCCGCGTCGCACAGACCCTGGGCACGGGTGGCATGCCCAGGAAGCCCCCAGCAGGCACGGCATGAGCTGCTCGCCTAGCATGGGGCAGCGGTGGGCACGCCTGCCAGGCCACGGGCTCCCATCGCGAGCCAGCCCTCTCGTCTCTGCCCCTCGACTGACTGCCCAGCGTTCGAGCCAGGGATACCGCGTTGCACGGACCATGGGCACGGGTAGCACGCCTAGGCAGCCCCCAGCAGGCACGCCATGGGCTGCTCGCCCAGCCTGCGGCAGCGGTGGGTGCACTAGCCAGGCCACGGGCGCCCATCGCAAGCCAGCCCCCTCGTCCCTGCCCCTCGACTGACTGCCCAGCGTGCGCGCCAGGGGTGCCGTGTCGCATGGACCCCAGGCATGGGTGGCACGCCCAGGCATCCCACAGCAGGCACGGCATGAGCTGCTCACACAGCGTGCGGCAGCGGTTGGCGCGCCAGCCAGACCTTGGGCGCCCATCGCGAGCCAGCCCCCACGTCCCTGTCCCTCGACGTAGTGCCCAGCGAGCGAGCCAGGGGGGCCACGTCGCACGGACCCTGGGAACGGGTGGCATGCCCAGGCTGCCCCCAGCAGGCACGGCATGGGCTGCTAGCCCAGCATGCGGCAGTGGTGGGTGCGCCAGCCAGGCCGCGGGCGCCCATGGCGAGCCAGCCCCCTCATCCCTGCCCCTCGACTAATTGCCCAGCGTGCCAGCCAGGGGTCCCGCGTCATGCGGACCCTGGGCACGGGTGGCACGCCCAGGCAGCCCCCAGCAGGCACTGCATGGGCTGCTCACCCAGCGTGCGGCAAAGGTGGGCACGCAAGCCAGGCCGCGGGCACCCATCGCGAGCCAGCCCCCTCGTCCCTGCCCCTCGACTGACTGCCCAGCGTGCGAGCCAGGGGTGCCGCTACACATGGACCTGGGGCACGGATGGCATGCCCAGGCATCCCCCAGCAGGCCCCGCATGGGCTGCTCGCCCAGCTTGTGGCAGCGGTGGGCGCGCCAGCAAGGCCACAGGCGCCCATCGCGAGCCAGCCCCATCGTCCCTGCCCCTCAACTGACTGCCCTGCATGCAAGGCAGGGGTGCCACGTCGCACAGACCCTGGCCACGGGTGGCGCTCCCAGGCAGCACCAAGCAGGCATGGCATGGGTTGCTAACCCAGCGTGAGGCAGCGGTTGGCACGCCAGCCAGGCCGTGGGCGCCAATCTTGAGCCAGCCCCCATGTCCCTGTCCCTTGACGTAGTGCCCAGCAAGCGAGCCAAGTGGGCTGCGTTGCACAGGCACTGGGCACGGGTGGCTTGCCCAGGCAGCCCCCAGCAGGCACGGCATGGGCTTCTCACCAAGCGTGCGGCAGCAGTGGGTGCGCCAGCCAGGCCGCGGGCGCCCATCGCAAGCCAGCCCCCTCGTCCCTGCCCCTCGACTGACTGCCCAGCGTGCGGGCCAGGGGTGCTGCGATGCATGGACCCGGGTCACGGATGGCATGCCCAGGCACCCCCCAGCAGGCACGGCATGGGTTGCTCACCCAGCATTCAGCAGAGGTGGGCGCGCCAGCCAGGCCGTGGGCGCCCATCGCGAGCCAGCCCCCACGTCCCTGTCCCTCGACTGACTGCCCAGTGTGCGAGCCAGAGGTCCCACATCGCACGGACCCTGGGCATGGGTGGCATGCCCAGGCTTCCCCCAGCAGGCACGGCATGGGCTGCTCACCCAGCGTGCGGCAGCGGTGGGCACGCCAGCCAGGCCGCGGGCGCCCATCGCGTGCCAGCCCCTTTGTCCCTGTCCCTCGACTAAGTGCCCAGCGAGCGAGCCTGGGAAGCTGCGTCGCGTGGACCCTGGGCATGGGAGGCATGCCCCAGCATCCCCCAACAGGCACAGCATGGGCCAAGTGCCCAGCGTGCGGTAGAGGTGGGCGCGCCAGCCAGGCCACGGGCGCCCATCGCGAGCCAGCCTCCTCGTCCCTGTCCCTCGACTAAGTGCCCAGCGAGCGAGCCATGGGGGCTGTGTCGCACGGACCCTGGGCATGGATGGCGTGCCCAGGCAGCCCCCAGCAGGAACAGCATGGGCTGCTCGCCCAGCGCGCGGCAGCGGTCGGTGCACCAGCCAGGCCGCGGGCGCCCATCGCGAGCCAGCCCCCTCGTCCCTGCCCCTCGACTGACTACCCAGCGTGCGAGCAAGGGGTGCCACGTCGCATGGACCTTGGGCATGGGTGGCATGCCCAGGCAGCCCCTAGCAGGCACGGCATGGGCTGCTCGCCCAGCGTGAGGCAGCGGTGGGCGCGCAAGCCAGGCTGCGGGCACCCATCGCGAGCCAGCCCCCACGTCCCTGTCCCTCGACGTAGTGCCCAGCGAGCGAGCCAGGGGGGCCGCGTCGCACGGACACTGGGCACGGGCGGCACGCCCAGGCAGCCCCCAGCAGGCACGGCATGGGCTGCTGGCCCAGCGTGCGGCAGCAGTGGGTGCGCCAGCAAGGCCGCGGGCGCCCATCGCGAGCCAGCCCCCTCGTCCCTGTCCCTTGACTAAGTGCCCAGCGAGCGAGCCATGGGGGCTGCGTCGCACGGACCCTGGGCATGGGTGGCGTGCCCAGGCAGCCCCCAGCAGGCACAGCATGGGCTGCTCACCCAGCGTGCGGCAGCGGTGGGCGCGCCAGCCAGGCCGCGGGCACCCATCGCGAGCCATCCCCCTCGTCCCTGACCCTTGACTTACTGCCCAGCGTGCGAGGCAGGTGATGTCGGCCGAAGAGTGTGGGATGCCCGATCAGTAGCCAACGGAGTGGGGAAAATGTGGGAAACAAAATCTGCTAAATTGTGGGCAACGAAATGAGAAAAATCATGGGATAATGAGCTGGTATGTGGCTACACAAGCTCGACGGCGTGGGCGGCGAAGCTAACGATGATGCATGCTACACGAGGGCCAAATCGCTGGGGGGATTTCGAGCATGCAGAGTGCTTCGTCACAGGCCCTCGAGGCGGCGGGCGTGGGGTTGGATCCCGACACTCAGGCTTGCCTAGACGGACTCGTTGCGCAGCGCGATCGACGACATGATCGTCGGCCGTTAGCAACGAGCGAGCCACATGGCCAGCCTGGGCACCCCTGCTGCCAAGGCCTTATCGGTGGGAAAAATGTGGGCAACGAAGCGAGAATAATCGTGGGATAATGAGCTGGGATGTGGCTAGACAAGCCCGATGGTGTGGGCGGCGAAGCTAATGATGATGCATGCTACGTGAGGGCCAAATCGCTGGGGGGATTTCGAGTATGCGGAGTGCTTCGTCGCAGGCCCTTGAGGCAGTGGACGCGGGGTTGGATCTCGACGCTCAGGCTTGCCTAGAAGCAGACTTGTTGCGCAGCGTGATCGACAACATGATCGTTGGCCGTTAGCAACGAGCAAGCCACACGGCCAGCCTGGGCACGTTGTGACACCCCTGCTGCCAAGGCCTCATCGGTGGTCCCTTGCCATTGAAGAATCATCCCTTACTATTGAAACAATTTCACGCTTAGCGGCTTGGGTGCGGCGGCACATGATGACCTGCATGATCGATGGGCCTTTCGCTCATCGGCTTGCAGGTCGTTTGGTGCTGTTGCTGCCCATTTGTACGTTCGGCGTGTGTGTGGTGATCTAGTCGTGCGCGTTGGCAGGCTTCATGCTATCGCATCGAATTGTCGATTAACACGCCACTTCAAGCTCGACCCCGAGCCATATGTTGGCGTTTCGTGGGTGACATCGGGACCCTATGTCATGTGCCCTCACAAATGGAATTGGATGATTCGAGTCAGTTGTCTTTGCACCATGTCCCTCGTGGGCATGGGTGGAAACCTAAGCCGGGCCTCGTGCTTAAAGCGCGGCTTGCTTTGGCATGCGGCTGCTTTGGCACACGAGAGATCGGTTGTCCCCTCGGGTGCAAAAAGTATTGCGATAGGAGTGGCCTCGGCCTCAGCCTGTCCAAGCGAAAGCATTTGTCCAACGTCCCATTGATTTTGAACGACGACTGCGACAGCTTTGGCTTAGCGAGCCTTGCGGCACACTTCGGTCTTAGTTGGCGCGGCATCTCGAAGGATGCTACCTGGTTGATCCTACCAGTAGTCATATGCTTGTCTCAAAGATTAAGCCATGCATGTGTAAGTATGAACTAATTCAGACTGTGAAACTACGAATGGCTCATTAAATCAGTTATAGTTTGTTTGATGGTACCTACTACTCGGAGAACGGTAGTAATTCTAGAGCTAATACGTGCAACAAACCCCGACTTTTGGAAGGGGCGCATTTATTAGATAAAAGGTCGACGCGGGCTTCGCTTGTTGCTCTGATGATTCATGATAACTCGACGGATCGCAAGGCCATCGTGTCGGCGACGCATCATTCAAATTTCTACCCTATCAACTTTTGATGGTATGATAGTTGCCTACTGTAAGCCCCTTACATATCAGTGGCGTGGTGGCACGATGAAGACATGGGATGCTCATCGGGGCCCCAGCCCAAGTGATGCCGTGGGA
>JAJFZO010000625.1:40000-42696 GCA_021397835.1 Moringa oleifera
TCGCATTGACCCTGGGCATGGGAGGCATGCCCCGGAAGCACTCAGAAGGCATGGCATTGGCCAAGTTCCCCGCGTGCGGCAGCGGTGGGCGAGCCAGCCAGGCCACGGGCGCCCATCACGAGCCAGCCCCCTCATCCCTGTCCCTCGACTTAGTGCCCAGCGAGCTAGCCAGGGGAGCCTCATCGCATGGACCCTTGGCATGGGAGGCATGCCCCAGCAGCACCCAGCAGGCACGGCATGGGCCAAGTGCCCAGCGTGCAGAAGCGGTGGGCGCACCAGCCAGGCCGCAGGCGCCCATCGCAAGCCAGCCCCCTCGTCCCTATCCCTCGACTAAGTGCCCAGCGAGCGAGGCAGGGGAGCCATGTCGCACAGTCACTGGGCACGGGAGGCATACCCAGGCAGCCCCCATCAGGCAAAGCATGGGCCAAGTGCCCAGCGTTCGGCAGCGGTGGGCGCGCCAGCCAGGCCACAGGCGCCCATCACAAGCCAGCCCCCTCGTCCCTGTCCCTCAACTTAGTGCCCAGCGAACGAGCCAGGGGGGCCGCGTCGCACAGACCCTGGGCACGGGAGGCATGCCCAGGAAGCCCCCAGCAGGCATGGCATGGGCCAAGTGCCCAGCGTGTGCTAGTGGAGGGCGCGCCAGCCAGGCCACAGGCGCCCATCGCTAGCCAGCCCCCTCGTCCCTGTCCCTCGACTAAGTGCCCAGTCAGCATGCCAGGGGAGCCGCATCGCATGGACCCTGGGCATGGGAGTCATGCCCCAGAAGCACCCAGAAGGCATGGCATTGGCCAAGTGCCCCGCGTGCGGCAGCGGTGGGCGAGCCAGCCAGGCCACGGGCGCCCATCGCGAGCCAGCCCCCTCATCCCTGTCCCTCGACTTAGTGCCCAGCGAGCGAGCCAGGGGAGCCTCATCACATGGACCCTTGGCATGGGAGGCATGCCCCAGCAGCACCCAGCAGGCACGGCATGGGCCAAGTGCCCAGCGTGCAGCAGCGGTGGGCGCACCAGCCAGGCCGCAGGCGCCCATCGCGAGCCAGCCCCCTCGTCCCTATCCCTCGACTAAGTGCCCAGCGAGTGAGGCAGGGGAGCCACGTCGCACAGTCCCTGGGCATGGGAGGCATACCCAGGCAGCCCCCAGCAGGCACGGCATGGGTCAAGTGCCCAGCGTTCGGCAGCGGTGGGCGCGCCAGCCAGGCCACAGGCGCCCATCACAAGCCAGCCCCCTCGTCCCTGTCCCTCAACTTAGTGCCCAGCGAGCGAGCCAGGGGAGCCACGTCGCACAGACCTTGGGCATGGGAGGCATGCCCAGGTAGCCCCCAGCAGGCACAGCATGGGCCAAGTGCCCAGCGTTTGGCAGCGGTGGGCGCGCCAGCCAGGCCACAGGCGCCCATCACGAGCCAGCCCCCTGGTCCCTATACCTCGACTTAGTGCCCAGTGAGCGAGCCACGGGAGCCATGGGAGGCATGCCCAGGCAGCCCCCAGCAGGCACGGCATGGGCAAAGTGCCCAGTGTGCCGCAGCGGTGGGCGCGCCAGCGAGACCACGGGCACCCATCACGAGCCGGCCCCCTCGTCAGTGTCCCTCGACTTAGTGCCCAGCGAGTGAGCCAGGGGAGCTGCATCGCACAAACACTGGGCGCACGAGGCATGCCCAGGCAGCCCCCAGCAGGCACAGCATGGGCCAAGTGCCCAGCATGTGGCAGTGGAGGGCGCGCCAGCCAGGCCACAGGCGTCCATCGCGAGCCAGCCCCCTCGTCCCTGTCCCTCGACTAAGTGCCCAGCGAGCGAGGCAGGGGAGCTGTGTCGCACAGACCCTGGGCATGGGAGGCATACCCAGGCAGCCCCCAGCAGGCACGGCATGGGTCAAGTGCCCAGCGTTCGGCAGCGGTGGGCGCGCCAGCCAGGCCACAGGTGCCCATCTTGAGCCAGCCCCCTCGTCCCTGTCCCTCAACTTAGTGCCCATCGAGCGAGCCAGGGGAGCCACGTCGCACAGACTCTTGGCATGGGAGGCATGCCCAGGCAGCCGCCAGCAGGCACGGCATGGGTAAAGTGCCCAGGGTGCTGCAGCGGTAGGCGCGCCAGCCAGGCCACAGGCGCCCATCGCGAGCCAGCCCCCTTATCCCTGTCCCTTGACTAAGTGCCCTGCGAGCGAGCCAGCGGAGCTGCGTCGCACAAAATTGGGCGTGGGAGGCATGCCCAGGCAGCCCCCAGCAGGCACAGAATGGGTCAAGTGCCCAGCGTGTGGCAGTGGAGGGCGCGCCAGCCAGGCCGCAGGCGCCCATCTCGAGCCAGCCCCCTCGTCCCTGTCCCTCGACTAAGTGCCCAGCGAGCGAGCCAGGGGAGATGCATCGCACAGACCCTGGGCATGGGAGGCATGCCCAGGCAGCCCCCAGCAGGCATGGCATGGGCCAAGTGCCCAGCGTGCGGCAGCAGTGGGCGCGCCAGCCAGGCCAGCCAGGCCACGGGCGCCCATCGCGAGCCCGCCCCCTCGTCCCTGTCCCTCGACTTAGTGCCCAGTGAGGGAGCCAGGGGAGCCGCATCGCATGGACCCTGGGAACGGGAGGCATGCCCCAGCAGCCCCCCAGCTGGCACGGCATGGGCCAAGTGCCCAGCGTGCGGCCGCACTGGGCGCGCCAGCCGGGCCATAGGCGCCCATCACGAGCCAGCCCCCTCGTTCCTGTCCCTCGACTAAGTGCCCA
>JAJFZO010000860.1:20000-21257 GCA_021397835.1 Moringa oleifera
TTTTCGCGTGACCCTCGGCAACGGGTTAAAACGGCCAAGGGAGAATGGAACGGGTGAGCACGGCACCAAGAATCGCCAGTTTTCATGTGGCCGAACCGTGATATCGCCAAGTCATAAGGTTCGCGAGCCTGAACCTGAGCCCGCGGCTCCCCGCGAGCGCGGAACCAAGAAAAGGCCGTTTTTTGGCCCATGTTACGTGATTTTTCCAAATACAATGGGGCCTAGGCAAAATCTCAAATCAGTGAGCCCAGAGACCCAAAAAATCCCCCGAACTCCTGGGAGGGGGGATGTCCCTCAGGTATAGTAGGGAGGGGTGGTTCGGCTGGCCTGGAGAGCGGCCGAACGTTGGATTTCGGGTGGCTGGGCACGGGCTCGGCACCATGGCACCCCGGACCCTGCCGGCCGGACTCCGGCCACCGGCCGGCGGCGGTGCTCCGGCCGCCGGAGCACCTGGGCCGGAATCGTTTGTTTGCCCATAATCGGCGTTTCGGAGGGCAAATCGCCTTGTTTTCGGGCTGTTTTCCCGAGTTGATCCTCGTTTAGCTGGTTGCCGTGCACCTCCTGGATTCCGCTTGCTGGGTAGGGCCGATCCGCCGTGTGCCTATCGTCTCCCGCGCTCTGTGGCCCTTGCGGTCGCCGTCCTCACAGCATACCTGCCGTGCCAAGCAGCGGTGGGATGCTTTGGATGGCTTGACCGTCGCGGTACGCTGGCGCTGAGTTGTGATGGAACCCTGTCTGCCGGCAGGAGCCCCGCCTTGTGCGGCCGACTGCCGGCGCCGGTGCCCTTCAATCGTGCTGGCAACCGTGCCCGCAGCCCGTTGACAAGTGCTTGCGTGATGCTACCCGTCCGACGGGAAGTGGGGCTTTCGTACATGTTGCCTTCCGTCGCGCGTGCCCTCCGGGCACGACGCGTCGGCCGCTAAGCGCCCGCGGCGTCGCCTCGTGGTATCGGCCGCCAAGGCCGGCATCACCAAGGCCACCTCGCGCGCGCTCTTGGTCCCGGATGCTGCTCACACTACAGGCTCGTGGCCCTTCGGTGCCCCGTTCCTCACCAAGTCCCTTCGGAAAAACGACAGTTGGCCCGGCCGCCGCCGTCGCCGCGCCCCGTGAGGGCCGGCGCGCGCGGGAGCCGGTGCCAGCCCGTCGACGAGGACGTGCTACCTGGTTGATCCTGCCAGTAGTCATATGCTTGTCTCAAAGATTAAGCCATGCATGTGCAAGTATGAACTAATTCGAACTGTGAAACTGCGAATGGCT
>JAJFZO010000076.1:5000-12500 GCA_021397835.1 Moringa oleifera
GTCGCATTGGACCCTTGGCATGGGAGGCATGCCCCATCAGCCCCACAGTAGCACGGCATGGGCCAAGTGCCCAGCGTGCGGCAGCGGTGGCTGCGCAGCCAGGCCACAGGCGCCCATCGCGAGCCAACAGCCCCTCGTCCTGTTCCCTCGACTAAGTCCCCAGGCGAGCGAGCCAGGATAGGCCACGTCGCATGGACCCTGGGCACGGGAGGCATGCCGGGACAGCCCCCAGCAGACACGGCATGCCAAGTGCCCAGCGTGCGGCAGCGGTGGGTGGCGCACAGCCAGGCCACAGGCGCCCATCGCGAAGCCCAGCCCCTCAGTCCCTTGTCCCTCGAACTAAGTGCCCAGCGACGAGCCATGAGAGCGCACGTCGCATGGACCCTGGGCCACGGGAGGCATGCCCAGGCAGCCCCC
Source organism: Moringa oleifera (assembly GCA_021397835.1). Taxonomy (NCBI): domain Eukaryota; kingdom Viridiplantae; phylum Streptophyta; class Magnoliopsida; order Brassicales; family Moringaceae; genus Moringa; species Moringa oleifera. The sequence continues at coordinate 5,418 of JAJFZO010000076.1, forward strand.
AGCAGGCACCGGCATGGTCCAAGTGCACAGCGTGCGGCAGCAGTGGGCGCGCCAGCCGGGCACGGGCGCCCATCGCGAGCCAGCCCCCTCGTCTCTGTCCCTCGACTAAGTGCCCAGCGAGCGAGCCACGAGAGCTGCATTGTATTGACCCTGGGCACGGAGGGCATGCCCAGGCTGCCCCCAGCAGGCACGGCATGGGCTGCTCGCCCAGTGTGCGGCAGCGGTGGGCGCGCCAGCCAGGCCGCGGGCGCCCATCACGAGCCAGCCCCCCTCGTCCCTCCCACTGGACTGACTGCCAAGCATGGGAGCCAGGGGTGCCGCGTCGCACAGACCCTGGGCACGGGAGGCATGCCCAGGCAGCCCACAGCAGGCACGGCATGGCAAGTGCCAGCATGCGGCCCAGCGGTGGGCGCGCCAGCCAGGCACAGGAGCCCATCGTGAGCCAGCCCTCGTCCCTGTCCCTCGAATAAGGCCCAGCGAGCGAGCCAGGGGAGCCTCGTCGCACAGACCCAGGGCACGGGGGAGGCATGCCCAGGCAGCCCCCAGTAGGCACGGCCATGAGACAATGCCCAGCGTGCGGCAGCGGTGGCCGTGCAGCAAGGCCCCCCCCCACAGGAGCCCATCGTGAGCCAGCCACTCGTCCCTGTTCCTCGACTAAGTGCACAGCGATGCGAGCCAGGGGAGCCTCGTCGCACAGGCAGGGCACAAGAGGAATGGCCAGGCAGCCCCCAGCAGGCACAGCATGGGCCAAGTGCCCAGCGTGCGGCAGCGGTGGGCGCGCCAGCCAGGCACAGGGGCCCACGTTGAAGCCAGCCCCCTCGTCCCTGTCCCTGGACAGTGCCCAGCGTGCGGCTGCGGTGGCCGTGCTAGCCAGGCCACAGGAGCCCATTGTGAGCCAGCCCCCTCGTCCCTGTCCCTCGACTTAGTGCCCAGCGAGCGAGCCAGGGGAGGCTCGTCGCACAGGCCAAGGGCACAAGAGGCATGGCCAGGCAGCCCCCAGCAGGCCTGGCCATTGGCCAAGTGCCCAGCGTGCGGCAGCGGTGGGCGCGCCAGCCAGGCCACAGGAGCCCATCGTGAGCCAGCCCCCTCGTCGCTATCCCTCGACTAAGTGCCCAGCGAGCGAGCCAGGGGAGCCTCGTCGCACAGACCAAGGGCACAAGAGGCATGGCCAGGCAGCCCCCAGCAGGCACGGCATGGGCCAAGTGCCCAGCGTGCGGCAGGCCCCACGTTCCTGTCCCTCGACTGACTGCCCAGCGTTGCGAGCCAGGGGGGGCCGCGTCGTGCACGGGAGCATGGGCGCGGGTGGCTCGCCCAGGCAGCACCCAGCAGGCACGGCATGGGCTGCTCGCCCAGCGTGAGGCAGCGGTGGGCGCGCCAGCCAGGCCGCGGGCGCCCATCGCGTGCCAGCCCCACTGTCCCTGTCCCTCGACTGACTGCCCAGCGTGCGAGCGTGCGAGCCAGGGGGTGCCGCGTCGCACTGAGCCTGGCGCGGGTGGCACGCCCAGGCAGCCCCCAGCAGGCACGGCATGGGCTGCCCGCCCAGCGTGCGGCAGCGGTGGGCGCGCCAGCCACGCCGCGGGCGCCCATCGCGTGCCAGCCCCTCGTCCCTGTCCCTCGACTGACTGCCCAGCGTGCGAGCCAGGGGGCGCCGCGTCGCACTGAGACTGGGCGCTGGTGGCACGCCCCGGCAGCCCCCAGCAGGCACGGCATGGGCTGCCCGCCCAGCGTGCGGCAGCGGTGGGCGCGCCAGCCAGGCCGCGGGCGCCCATCGCGAGCCAGCCCCCTCGTCCCTGTCCCTCGACTGACTGCCCAGCGTCGAGCCAGGGGGCCCCCGCGTCGCACGAGACTGGGCGCCGGGTGGCTTCGCCCAGGCAGCCCCCGCAGGCAGCGGCATGGGCCTGCCCGCCCACGTGCGCAGCGGTGGCGCGCCAGTCAGGCCGCGAGCACCCACTCTCGAGTCAGCCCCCCACGTCCTCTGTCCCTCGACTGACTGCCCAGCGTGCGCGCCAGGGCCGCTCGCACTGAGCCTGGGCGCGGGTGGCTCGCCCAGGCGACCCCCCGCAGCAGTCACGGCATGGGCTGCCCGCCCCAGCGTGCGGCCCAAGCGGTGGCGCGGCCAGGCATGCAGCCGCTGGCGCCCATCGCGTGCCAGCCCGACGTCCCTGTCCCTCGACTGACTGCCCAGCGTGCGAGCCAGGGGGGCCGCGTCGCACGGAGCCTGGGCGCGGGTGGCTCGCCAGGCAGCCGCCAGCAGGCACGGCATGGGCTGCTCGCCCAGCGTGCGGCAGCGGTGGGCGCGCCAGCCAGGCCGCGGGCGCCCATCGCGTGCCAGCCCCAACGTCCCTGTCCCTCGACTGACTGCCCAGCGGGCGAGCCAGGGGGGCCGCGTCGCACTGAGCCTGGGCGCGGGTGGCTCGCCCAGGCAGCCCCCAGCAGGCACGGCATGGGCTGCCCGCCCAGCGTGCGGCAGCGGTGGGCGCGCCAGGGAGGCCGCGGGCGCCCATCGCGTGCCAGCCCGACGTCCCTGTCCCTCGACTGACTGCCCAGCGTGCGAGCCAGGGGGTCCGCGTCGCACTGAGCCTGGGCGCGGGTGGCTCGCCCAGGCAGCCCCCAGCAGGCACGGCATGGGCTGCCCGCCCAGCGTGCGGCAGCTGTTGGCGCGCCAGCCAGGCCGCGGGCGCCCATCGCGAGCCAGCCCCACGTCCCTGTCCCTCGACTGACTGCCGAGCGTGCGAGCCAGGGGGGCCGCGTCGCACGGAGCCTGGGCGCGGGTGGCTCGCCCAGGCAGCCGCCAGCAGGCACGGCATGGGCTGCTCGCCCAGCGTGCGGCAGCGGTGGGCGCGCCAGCCAGGCCGCGGGCGCCCATTGCGAGCCAGCCCCCTCGTCCCTGCCCCTCGACTGACTTGCCAGCGTGCGAGCTAGGGGTGCTGCATTGCATGGACCCTTGTCACGGGTGGCACACCCAGGCAGCCCCCTGCAGGCACGGCATGGGCTGCTCGCCCAGCGTGCGGCAGCGGTGGGCGCGCCAGGCAGGCCGCGGGCGCCCATCGCGAGCCAAGCCCCCACGTCCCTGTCCCTCGCTGACTGCCCAGCGGTGCGAGCCAGGTGGGGCCGCGTCGCACGGAGCCTGGGCGCGGGTTGCTCGCCCAGGCAGCCCCCAGCAGGCACGGCATGGGCTGCCCGCCCGCGTGCGGCAGCAGTGGGCGCTCCGGCAGGCCGCGGGCGCACCAGCGCGGGCCACCCCCCACGTCCACTGTCCCTGACTGACTGCCTCGCGTGCGAGCCAGGGGGGGCCGCGTCGCACTGAGCCTGGGCGCTTGTGGCTCGCCCAGCAGCCCCCAGCAGCACGGCATGGGCTCCCCCCAGCGTGGGCAGCAGTGGGCGCGCCCAGGCAGGCCGCGGCGCCCATCGCGAGCCAGCACCCCACGGTCCCTGTCCCTCGACTGACTGCCCAGCGTGCGAAGGCCAGGGGGCCGCGTCGCACGGAGCCTGGGCGCGGGTGGCTCGCCCAGGCAGCCCCCAGCAGGCACGGCATGGGTTGCCGGCCCTGCGTGCGGCAGCGGTGGGCGCGCCAGGCAGGCCGCGGGCGCCCATCGCGGGCCAGCCCCCACGTCCCTGTCCCTCGACTGACTGCCCAGCGTGCGAGCCAGGGGGGCCGCGTCGCACTGAGCCTGGGCGCGGGTGGCTCGCCCAGGCAGCCCCCAGCAGGCACGGCATGGCCTGCCCGCCCAGCGTGCGGCAGCAGTGGGCGCGCCAGGCAGGCCGCGGGCGCCCATCGCGAGCCAGCCCCCACGTCCCTGTCCCTCGACTGACTGCCCCGCGTGCGAGCCAGGGGGGCCCGCGTCGCACGGAGCCTGGGCGCGGTGGCTTCGCCCCGAGGCAGCCCCCAGCAGGCACCGGCTGGGTTTGCCCGCCCTGCATGCGGCAGCGGTGGCGCGCCAGGCAGCCGCGGGCGCCATCGCGCGCACCAGCCCCCACTCCCTGCCCTCGACTGACTTGCCCCAGCTGCGAGCCAGGGGGGGCCCGGCGCGTCGCACTGAGCCTGGGCGCGGGTTATGGCTCGCCCAGGGGAGCCCCCAGCAGGCACGGCATGGGGCTGCCGCCCACGTGCGGCAGCAGTGGGCGCGCCAGGCAGGCCGCGGGCGCCCATCGCGAGCCAGCCCCCACGTCCCTGTCCCTCGACTGACTGCCCAGCGTGCGAGCCAGGGGGGCCGCGTCGCACGGAGCCTGGGCGCGGGTGGCCCGCCCAGGCAGCCCCCAGCAGGCACGGCATGGGTTGCCCGCCCTGCGTGCGGCAGCGGTGGGCGCGCCAGGCAGGCCGCGGGCGCCCATCGCGAGCCAGCCCCCAAGTCCCTGCCCCTCGACTGACTGCCCAGCGTGCGAGCCAGGGGGGCCGCGTCGCACTGAGCCTGGGCGCGGGTGGCTCGCCCAGGCAGCCCCCAGCAGGCACGGCATGGGCTGCCCGCCCAGCGTGCGGCAGCGGTGGGCGCGCCAGGCAGGCCGCGGGCGCCCATCGCGAGCCACCCCCACGTCCCTGTCCCTCGACTGACTGCCCAGCGTGCGAGCCAGGGGGGCCGCGTCGCACGGAGCCTGGGCGCGGGTGGCTCGCCCAGGCAGCCGCCAGCAGGCGCGGCATGGGTTGCCCGCCCTGCGTGCGGCAGCGGTGGGCGCGCCAGGCAGGCCGCGGGCGCCCATCGCGAGCCAGCCCCCACGCCCCTGCCCCTCGACTGACTGCCCAGCGTGCGAGCCAGGGGTGCCCCAGCCGTGGCCAGCAGGCACGGCGCCAGCCTTGCCAGGGGCGCCCCACGCGAGCCAGCCGCGAGCACGCTGTGAGGCTCGGCACGTGCTGTGGTTGTCGATTTCGTGGGCAAGCTGGCCTTGGCCGTGGCCCCTGGCTTTGATGGACCCTGAGGGCTGCCATGGGGTGGCTGGAGGTGCGCTGGACAGGGCAGCCAGCATGCACCATGGGCCAGGCAGAGGCACAGCTGCCCCCGCCTGCTGGCCGCAATGCCCAGTTGCGAAATTGTTGTGAATTGTCCGTCTTTTCATCATGGAATTGGTCCCGAAATGACTCAAATAATTCGTGTAATTCATGAGGTGTCTGCCCCTGAAGTTTGGGATCATTTCGACTCACGGGCTATTTTTGATGATTTTTTCAATTTTCGGCTGTAAAAAATTCATTAAAAAAAATTTTGTGCCCAGAAAATTCTAAAATTTTTTCTGGTGGTAGATATGATTATTCTCCATTTATGTACAAAATTTCAGCTCAAAATTCTAAGTAAATAATTTTTTAGACCCATTATGACGGCTCCGACATATTGATGTTTCCTCCTGCCGGAAGTGAAATTTCATTTAAGACTCTTTAGGGGGGAGGTGGGTCTCTCAGCTTGCTGGGAGCCAACAGGCCATGCGTGCCTCCCCCCCTGCCCCTCCCACGTGGGCAGGCGCTGGGCTTGGGCAACCCAGCGCGCATGGCATGGGCAGGGCGGCTTGCTGCCTTGCCCAGCCAGCCGGTGGTGCGTGGCTGTGGCGGCCACCACCGCCGGCAGGCAGGCGGCCGGCGACGTCGGCCGAAGAGTGTGGGACGCCCAATCAGTAGCCAACGAAGTGGGGAAAACGTGGGAAACGAAATCCGCTAAATTTTGGGCAACGAAATGAGAAAAATCGTGGGATAATGAGCTGGGATGTGGCTACACAAGCTCGATGGTGTGGGCGGCGAAGCTAACGATGATGCATGCTACGCGAGGGCCAAATCGTTGGGGGATTTGAGCATGCGGAGTGCTTCGTCGCAGGCCCTCGAGGCGGCGGACGCGGGGGCTGATCCCGACGCCCAGGCTTGCCTAGGCGGACTCGTTGCGCAGCGCGATCGACGACACGATCGTGGGCCGTTAGCAATGAGCGAGCCACACGGCCAGACTGGGCAAGGCGTGACACCCCTACTGCCAAGGCCTCATCGGTGGGAAAAACGCGGGCAACGAAACGATGGAAACCGTGGGATAATGAGCTGGGATGTCGCTAGACAAACTCGATGGTGTGGGCGGCGAAGCTAACGATGATGCATGCTACGCGAGGGCCAAATCGGTGGGGGTATTTCGAGCATGCGGAGTGCTTCGTCGCAGGCCCTCGAGGTGGCGGACGCGGGGCTGGATCCCGACGCCCAGGCTTGCCTAGGCGGACTCGTTGCGCAGCGCGATCGACGACACGATCGTCGGCCGTTAGCAATGAGCGGGCCACACGGCCAGCCTGGGCAAGGCGTGACACCCCTGCTGCCAAGGCCTCATCGGTGGGAAAAACGTAGGATAATGAGCTGGGATGTCGCTAGACAATGTCGATGGTGTGGGCGGGGAAGCTAACGATGATGCATGCTACGCGAGGGCCAAAATCGTTGGGGGGATTTCGAGCATGCGGAGTGCTTCGTCGCAGGCCCTCGAGGCGGCGGACGCGGGGCTGGATCCCGACGCCCAGGCTTGCCTAGGCGGACTCGTTGCGCAGCGCGATCGACGACACGATCGTCGGCCGTTAGCAATGAGCGAGCCACACGGCCAGCCTGGGCAAGGCGTGACAACCCTGCTGCCAAGGCCTCGTCGGTGGGAAAAACGCGGGCAATGAAACGAGGGAAACCGTGGGATAATGAGCTGGGATGTCGCTAGACAAACTCGATGGTGTGGGCGGAGAAGCTAACGATGATGCATGCTACGCGAGGGCCAAATCGTTGGGGGGATTTTGAGCATGCGGAGTGCTTCGTCGCAGGCCCTCGAGGCGGCGGACGCGGGGCTGGTCCTGACGCCCAGGCTTGCCTAGGGCTGGACCTCATTGCGCAGCGGGCGATCGACACACGATCGTCGGGCCGTTTACAAATGAGCGTAAGCCACACGGGGCCAGCCTGGGCAAGGCGTGACACACCCCTGCTGCCAGGCCTCAATCGGTGGGAAAAACGTGGGAATAATGAGCTGGGATGTCGCTAGACAATCTCGATGGTGGGCCGGCGAAGCTAACGATGATGCATGCTACGGCGAGGGCCAAATCATTTCGGGGATTTTTCGAGCATGCGGAGTGCTTTCGTCGCAGGCCTCGAGGCGGCGG
>JAJFZO010000513.1:0-41668 GCA_021397835.1 Moringa oleifera
GTGGGGAAAACGTGGGCAACGAAGCGAGAATAATCGTCGGATAATGTGCTGGGATATGGCTAGACAAGCTCGATGGTGTGGGCGGCGAAGCTCACGATGATGCATGCTACGTGAGGGCCAAATTGTTGGGGGGATTTCGAGCATGCAGAGTGCTTCGTCGTAGGCCCTCGGCGCGGCAGACGTGGGGTTGGATCTCAACGCTCATGCTTGCCTAGGCGGACTCATTGCGCAGCGCGATCGACGACACGATCGTCGGCCGTTTGAAACGAGCGAGCCACACAGCCGACCTCGGCACCCCTACTACCAAGGCCTCATTGGTGGGAAAAACGTGGGCAACGAAGCGAGAATAATCGTGGGATAATGTGCTGGGATATGGCTAGACAAGCTCGATGGTGTGGGCGGCGAATCTCACGATGATGGATGCTACGTGAGGGCCAAATTGTTGGGGGGATTTCGAGCATGCGGAGTGCTTCGTCGTAGGCCCTCGGGGCGACAGACGTGGGGTTGGATCTCGACGCTCAGGCTTGCTTAGACGGACTCATTGCGCAGCGCAATCGACGACACGATCGTCGACCGTTAGAAACGAGCGAGCCACACGGCCAGCCTCGGCACCCCTACAGCCAAGGCCTCATTTGTGGGAAAAACGTGGGCAACGAAGCGAGAATAATTGTGGGATAATGTGCTGGGATTTTGCTAGACAAGCTCTATTATGTGGGCGACGAAGCTAACGATGATGCGTGCTACACGAGAGCCAAATGGTTGGGGGGATTTTGAGAATGCGTAGTGCCTCCTCGCATGCCCTTGAGGCGGCAGACGGGGGTTGGATCTCGACGCTCATGCTTGCCTAGGCGGACTCATTATGCAGCACGATCGATGACACGATCGTCGGCCGTTAAAAACGAGCGAGTCAGACGGCCAACCTCGGCACCCCTCCTGCCAAGGCCTCATTGGTGCGAAAAACGTGGGCAACGAAGCGAGAATAATCGTGGGATAATGTGCTGGGATATGGCTAGACAAGCTCGATGGTGTGGGCGGCGAAGCTCATGTTGATGCATTCTACGTGAGGGCCAAATTGTTGGGGGGATTTCGAGCATGCGGAGTTCTTCGTCGTAGGCCCTCGGGGCGGCAGACGTGGGGTTGGATCTCGACGCTCAGGCTTGCCTAGATGGACTCATTGCTCAGTACGATCGACGACATGATCGTTGGCCGTTAGAAACGTGCGAGCCACATGGCCCGCCTCGGCACCCCTACTGCCAAGGCCTCATTTATGGAAAAAACGTGGTCAACGAAGCGAGAATAATCGTGGGAAAATGTGCTAGGATATGGCTAGACAAGCTCGATGGTGTGGGTGGCGAAGCTCACGATGATGCATGCTACGTGAGGGCCAAATTGTTGGGGGGATTTTGAGCATGCGAAGTGCTTTGTCGTAGGCCCTCGGGGCGACAGACGTGGGGTTGGATCTCGACGCTCATGCTTGCCTAGGCGGACTCATTGCGCAGCGCGATCGATGATACGATCGTTGGCCGTTAGAAACGAGCGAGCCACACGGCCAGCCTCGGCACCCCTATTGCCAAGGCCTCATTGGTGGGAAAAACGTGGCAACGAAGCGAGAATAATCATGGGATAATGTGATGGGATTTGGATGGACAAGCTCGATGGTGTGGGTGGCGAAGCTAACGATGATGCGTGCTACACGAGAGCCAAATGGTTGGGAGGATTTCGAGAATGCGTAGTGCCTCCTCGCATGCCCTTGAGGCGGCAGACGGGGGGTTGGATCTCGACGCTCATGCTTGCCTAGGCGGACTCATTATGCAGCACGATCGACGACACGATCGTCGGTCGTTAAAAACGTGCGAGCCAGACGGCCAGCCTCGGCACCCCTACTGCCAAGGCCTCATTGGTGGGAAAAACGTGGGCAACGAAGCGAGAATAATCGTGGGATAATGTGCTGGGATATGGCTAGACAAGCTCGATGGTGTGGGCGGCGAAGCTCACGATGATGCATGCTACGTGAGGGCCAATTATTTGGGGGGATTTTGAGCATGCGGAGTGCTTCGTCGAAGGCCCTCGGGGCGGTAGACGTGGGGTTGGATTTTGACGCTCATGCTTCCCTAGGCGGACTCATTACGCAGCGCAATCGACGACAAGATCGTCGGCCGTTAGAAACGAGCGAGCCACACGGCCAGCCTCGGCACCCCTATTGCCAAGGCCTCATTGGTGGGAAAAACATGGGCAACGAAGTGAGAATAATCATGGGATAATGTGCTGGGATTTGGCTAGACAAGCTCGATGGTGTGGGTGGCGAAGCTAACGATGATGCATGCTACACGAGAGCCAAATGGTTGGGGGGATTTTGAGAATGCGTAGTGCTTCCTCGCAGGCCATTGAGGCGGCAGACGTGGGGTTGGATCTTGACGCTCATGCTTGCCTAGGCGGACTCATTATGCAGCGCGATCGACGACACGATCTTCGGCCGTTAAAAACGAGCGAGCCAGACGGCCAGCCTCGGCACCCCTACTGCCAAGGCCTCATTGGTGGGAAAAACGTGGGCAACGAAGCGAGAATAATCGTGGGATAATGTGCTGGGATATGGCTAGACAAGCTCGATGGTGTGGGCGGCGAAGCTCACGATGATGCATGCTACGTGAGGGCCAAATTGTTGGGGGGATTTCGAGCATGCGGAGTGCTTCGTCGTAGGCCCTCGGGGCGGCAGACGTGGGGTTGGATCTCGACGCTCATGCTTGCCTAGGCGGACTCATTGCGCAGCGCGATCGACGACACGATCGTCGGCCGTTAGAAACGATAGAGCCACACAGCCAGCCTCGGCACCCCTACTGCCAAGGCCTCATTGGTGGGGAAAACGTGGGCAACGATGCGAGAATAATCGTGGGATAATGTGCTGGGATATGGCTAGACATTCTCGATGGTGTGGGCGGCGAAGCTCACGATGATGCATGCTACGTGAGGGCCAAATTGTTGGGGGGATTTCGAGCATGCGGAGTGCTTCGTCGTAGGCCCTCGGGGCGGCAGACGTGGGGTTGGATCTCGATGCTCATGCTTCCCTAGGTGGAATCAATGCGCAGCGCGATCGACGACACGATCGTCGACCGTTAGAAATGAGCGAGCCACACGGCCAGCCTCGGCACCCCTATTGCCATGGCCTCATTGGTGGGAAAAACGTGGGCAACGAAGCGAGAATAATCATGGGATAATGTGCTGGGATTTGGCTAGACAAGCTCGATGGTGTGGGCGGCGACACTAACGATGATGCATGCTACACGAGAGCCAAATGGTTTGGGGGATTTCGAGAATGCGTAGTGCTTCCTCGCAGGCCCTTGAGGCGGCAGACGTGAGGTTGGATCTCGACACTAATGCTTGCCTAGGCGGACTCATTATGCAGCGCGATCGACGACACGATCGTCGGCCGTTAAAAATGAGCGAGCTAGACGGCCAGCCTCGGCACCCCTACTGCCAAGGCCTCGTTGGTGGGAAAAACGTGGGCAACGAAGCGAGAATAATCGTGGGATAATGTGCTGGGATATGGCTAGACAAGCTCGATGGTGTGGGCAGCGAAGCTCACGATGATGCATGCTACGTGAGGGCCAAATTGTTGGGGGGATTTTGAGCATGCGGAGTGCTTCGTCGTAGGCCCTCGGCGTGGCAGACGTGGGGTTGGATCTCGACGCTCATGCTTGCCTAGGCGGACTCATTGCGCAGCGCGATCGACGACACGATCGTCAGCCGTTAGAAACGAGCGAGCCACACAGCCAACCTCGGCACCCCTACTGCCAAGGCCTCATTGGTGGGAAAAACGTGGGCAACGAAGCGAGAATAATCGTGGGATAATGTGCTGGGATATGGCTAGAAAAGCTCGATGGTGTGGGCGGCGAATCTCACGATGATGCATGCTATGTGAGGGCCAAATTGTTGGGGGGATTTCGAGCATGCGGAGTGCTTCGTCGTAGGCCCTCGGGGCGACAGACGTGGGGTTGGATCTCGACGCTCAGGCTTGCCTAGACGGACTCATTGCGCAGCGCGATCGACGACACGATCGTCGACCGTTAGAAACGAGCGAGCCACACGGCCAGCCTCGGCACCCCTACAGCCAAGGCCTCATTTGTGGGAAAAACGTGGGCAACGAAGCGAGAATAATCGTGGGATAATGTGCTGGGATTTTGCTAGACAAGCTCTATTGTGTGGGCGGCGAAGCTAACGATGATGCGTGCTACACGAGAGCCAAATGGTTGGGGGGATTTCGAGAATGCGTAGTGCCTCCTCGCATGCCCTTGAGGCGGCAGAAGGGGGTTGGATCTCGACGCTCATGCTTGCCTAGGCGGACTCATTATGCAGCACGATCGATGACACAATCGTCGGCCGTTAAAAACGAGCGAGCCAGACGGCCAGCCTCGGCACCCCTTCTGCCAAGGCCTCATTGGTGCGAAAAACGTGGGCAACGAAGCGAGAATAATCGTGGGATAATGTGCTGGGATATGGCTAGACAAGCTCGATGGCGTGGGCGGCGAAGCCAACGATGATGCATGCTACGTGAGGGCCAAATTGTTGGGGGGATTTCGAGCATGCGGAGTGCCTCCTCGCATGCCCTTGAGGCGGCAGACGGGGGCTTGGATCTCGACACTCATGCTTGCCTAGGCGGACTCATTATGCAGCACGATCGACGACACGATCGTCGTCCGTTAAAAACGAGCGAGCTAGACGGCCAGCCTTGGCACCCCTACAGCCAAGGCCTCATTGGTGGGAAAAACGTGGGCAACGAAGCGAGAATAATCGTGGGATAATGTGCTGGGATATGGCTAGACAAACTCGATGGTGTAGGCGGCGAAGCTCACGATGATGCATGCTACGTGAGGGCCAAATTGTTGGGGGGATTTCGAGCATGCGGAGTGCTTCGTCGAAGGCCCTCGGGGCGGCAGACGTGGGGTTGGATTTCGACGCTCATGCTTCCCTAGGCGGACTCATTACGCAGCGCAATCGACGACATGATCGTCGGGCGTTAGAAACGAGTGAGCCACACGGCCAGCCTCGGCACCCCTATTGCCAAGGCCTCATTGGTGGGAAAAACGTGGGCAACGAAGCGAGAATAATCATGGGATAATGTGCTGGGATTTGGCAAGACAAGCTCGATGGTGTGGGCGGCGACACTAACGATGATGCATGCTACACGAGAGCCAAATGGTTGGGGGGATTTCGAGAATGCGTAGTGCTTCCTCGCAGGCCCTTGAGGCGGCAGACGTGGGGTTGGATCTCGACGCTCATGCTTGCCTAGGCGGACTCATTATGCAGCGCGATCGACGACACGATCTTCGGCCATTAGAAACGAGCGAGCCACACGGCCAGCCTCGGCACCCCTATTGCCAAGGCCTCATTGGTGGGAAAAACGTGGGCAACGAAGCGAGAATAATCGTGGGATAATGTGCTGGGATATGGCTAGACAAGCTCAATGGTGTGGGCGGCGAAGCTCACGATGATGCATGCTACGTGAGGGCCAAATTGTTGGGGGGATTTCTAGAATGCGGAGTGCTTCGTCGTAGGCCCTCGGGGCGGCAGATGTGGGGTTGGATCTCGATGCTCAAGCTTCCCTAGGCGGAATCATTGCGCAGCACGATCGATGACACGATCGTCGACCGTTAGAAACGAGCGAGCCACACGGCCAGCCTCGGCACCCCTATTGCCATGGCCTCATTGGTGGGAAAAACGTGGGCAACGAAGCGAGAATAATCATGGGATAATGTGCTGGGATTTGGCTAGACAAGCTCGATGGTGTGGGCGGCGACCTAACGATGATGCATGCTACACGAGAGCCAAATGGTTGGGGGGATTTCGAGAATGCATAGTGCTTCCTCGCAGGCCCTTGAGGCGGCAGACGTGGGGTTGGATCTCGACGCTCATGCTTGCCTAGGCGGACTCATTATGCAGCGCGATCGACGACACGATCTTCGGCCATTAGAAACGAGCGAGCCACACGGCCAGCCTCGGCACCCCTACTGCCAAGGCCTCATTGGTGGGAAAAACGTGGGCAACGAAGCGAGAATAATCGTGGGATAATGTGCTGGGATATGGCTAGACAAGCTCGATGGTGTGGGCGGCGAAGCTCACGATGATGCATGCTACGTGAGGGCCAAATTGTTGGGGGGATTTCGAGCATGCGGAGTGCTTCGTCGTAGGCCCTCGGGGCGGCAGACGTGGGGTTGGATCTCGACGCTCATGCTTGCCTAGGCGGACTCATTGCTCAGCGCGATCGACGACACGATCGTCGGCCGTTAGAAACGAGTGAGCCACATGGCTAGCCTCGGCACCCTTACTGCCAAGGCCTCATTGGTGGGAAAAATGTGGGCAACGAAGCGAGAATAATCGTGGGATAATGTGCTGGGATATGGCTAGACAAGCTCGATGGTGTGGGCGGCGAAGCTCACGATGATGCATGCTACGTGAGGGCCAAATTGTTGGGGGGATTTCGAGCATGCGGAGTGCTTCGTCGTAGGCCCTCGGGGCGACAGACGTGGGGTTGGATCTCGACGCTCATGCTTGCCTAGGCGGACTCATTGCGCAGCGCGATCGACGACACGATCGTCAGCCGTTAGAAACGAGCGAGCCACACGGCCCGCCTCGGCACACCTACTGCCAAGGCCTCATTTGTGGGAAAAATGTGGGCAACGAAACGAGAATAATCGTGGGATAATGTGCTGGGATTTGGCTAGAAAAGCTCGATGGTGTGGGCGGCGAAGCTAACGATGGTGCATGTTACACGAGAGCCAAATGGTTGGGGGGATTTCGAGAATGCGTGGTGCTTCCTCGCAGGCCCTTGAGGAGGCAGACATGGGATTGGATCTCGACGCTCATGCTTGCCTAGGCGGACTCATTATGCAGCGCGATTGACGACACGATCGTCGACCGTTAAAAACGAGCGAGCCAGACGGCCAGCCTCGGCACCCCTAATGCCAAGGCCTCATTGGTGGGAAAAACGTGGGCAACGAAGCGAGAATAATCGTGGGATAATGTGCTGGGATATGGCTAGACAAGCTCGATGGTGTGGGCAGCGAAGCTCACGATGATGCATGCTACGTGAGGGCCAAATTGTTGGGGGGATTTCGAGCATGCAGAGTGCTTCGTCGTAGGCCTTCGGGGCGACAGACGTGGGGTTGGATCTCGACGCTCATGCTTGCCTAGGCGGACTCATTGCGAAGCGCGATCGACGACACGATCGTCGATCGTTAGAAACGAGCGAGCCACACGGCCAGCCTTGGCACCTCCATTGCCAAGGCCTCATTGGTGGGAAAAACGTGGGCAACGAAGCGAGAATAATCATGGGATAATATGCTGGGATTTGGCTAGACAAGCTCGATGGTGTGGGCGGCGAAGCTAACGAGGATGCATGCTACACGAGAGCCAAATGGTTGGGGGGATTTCGAGAATGCGTAGTGCTTCCTCGCATGGCCCTTGAGGCGACTGACGTGGGGTTGGATCTCGACGCTCATGCTTGCCTAGGCGGACTCATTATGCAGCGCGATCGACGACACGATCGTCGGCCGTTAAAAACGAGCGAGCCAGACGGCCAGCCTCGGCACCCCTAATGCCAAGGCCTCATTGGTGGGAAAAACGTGGGCAACGAAGCGAGAATAATCGTGGGATAATGTGCTGGGATATGGTTAGACAAGCTCGATGGTGTGGGCAGCGAAGCTCACGATGATGCATGCTACGTGAGGGCCATATTGTTGGGGGGATTTCGAGCATGCGGAGTGCTTCGTCGTAGGCTCTCGGCGCGGCAGACGTGGGGTTGGATGTCGACGCTCAGGCTTGCCTAGGCGGACTCATTGCGCAGCGCGATCGACGACACGATCGTAGGCCGTTAGAAACGAGAGAGCCACACAGCCAACCTCGGCACCCCTACTGCCAAGGCCTCATTGGTGGGAAAAACGTGGGCAACGAAGCGAGAATAATCGTGGGATAATGTGCTGGGATATGGCTAGACAAGCTCGATGGTGTGGGCGGCGAATCTCACGATGATGCATGCTACGTGAGGGCCAAATTGTTGGGGGGATTTCGAGCATGCGGAGTGCTTCGTCATAGGTCCTCGGGGCGACAGACGTGGGGTTGGATCTCGACGCTCAGGCTTGCCTAGACGGATTCATTACGCAGCGCGATCGACGACACGATCGTCGGCCGTTAGAAACGAGCGAGCCACACAGCCAACCTCGGCACCCCTACTGCCAAGGCCTCATTGGTGGGGAAAACGTGGGCAACGATGAGAGAATAATCGTGGGATAATGTGCTGGGATATGGCTAGACAAGCTCGATGGTGTGGGCGGCGAAGCTCACGATGATGCATGCTACGTGAGGGCCAAATTGTTGGGGGGATTTCGAGCATGCGGAGTGCTTCGTCGTAGGCCCTCGGGGCGGTCGACGTGGGATTGGATCTCGATGCTCATGCTTCCCTAGGTGAAATCAATGCGCAGCGCGATCGACGACACGATCGTCGACCGTTAGAAACGAGCGAGCCACACGGCCAGCCTCGGCACCCCTATTGCCATGGCCTCATTGGTGGGAAAAACGTGGGCAACGAAGCGAGAATAATCATGGGATAATGTGCTGGGATTTGGCTAGACAAGCTCGTTGGTGTGGGCGGCGACACTAACGATGATGCATGCTACACGAGAGCCAAATGGTTGGGGGGATTTCGAGAATGCGTAGTGCTTCCTCGCAGGCCCTTGAGGCGGCAGACGTGGGGATGGATCTCGACGCTCATGCTTGCCTAGGCGGACTCATTATGCAGCGCGATCGACGACACGATCGTCGGCCGTTAAAAACGAGCGAGCCAGACGGCCAGCCTCGGCACCCCTACAGCCAAGGCCTCATTGGTGGGAAAAACGTGGGCAACGAAGCGAGAATAATCGTGGGATAATGTGCTGCGATATGGCTAGACAAGCTCGATGGTGTGGGCAGCGAAGCTCACGATGATGCATGCTACGTGAGGGCCAAATTGTTGGGGGGATTTCGAGCATGCGGAGTGCTTCGTCGTAGGCCCTCGGCGCGGCAGACGTGGGGTTGGATCTCGACGCTCATGCTTGCCTAGGCGGACTCATTGCGCAGCGCGATCGACGACACGATCGTCCGCCGTTAGAAATGTGAGAGCCACACAGCCAACCTCGGCACCCCTACTGCCAAGGCCTCATTGGTGGGAAAAACGTGGGCAACGAAGCGAGAATAATCGTGGGATAATGTGCTGGGATATGGCTAGACAAGCTCGATGGTGTGGGCGGCGAATCTCACGATGATGCATGCAACGTGAGGGCCAAATTTTTGGGGGGATTTCGAGCATGCGGAGTGCTTCGTCGTAGGCCCTCGGGGCGACAGACGTGGGGTTGGATCTCGACGCTCAGGCTTGCCTAGACGGACTCATTGCGCAGCGCGATTGACGACACGATCGTCGGCCGTTAGAAACGAGCGAGCCACATGGCCAGCCTCGGCACCCCTACAGCCAAGGCCTCATTTGTGGGAAAAACGTGGGCAACGAAGCGAGAATAATCGTGGGATAATGTGCTGGGATTTGGCTAGACAAGCTCGATGGTGTGTGCGGAACGGACACTAAAGGATGATGAGCTACACGGAGAGCCAAATAGTTGGGTATCGATTTTTTCGAGATATGCGTAGTGCGTCCTCGCAGGCCCTTGAGGCAGCGCAACAAAAAAGACGTGGGTCGGATCTCGACGCTCAGTTGCTAGGCAAACTCATTATGCAGCGCGATCGACGACACGATCTGTCGGCTGTTAAAAACGAGCGAGCCAGACGGCCAGCTTCGGCACCCCTACTGCCAAGGCCTCATTGGTGGGAAAAACGTGGGCAACGAAGCGAGAATAATCGTGGGATAATGTGCTGGGATATGGCTAGGCAAGCCCGATGGTGTGGGCGGCGAAGGTCATGTTGATGCATGCTACGTGAGGGCCGAATTGTTGGGGGGATTTGGAGCATGCGGAGTGCTTCGTCCTAGGCCCTCAGGGCGGCAGACGTGGGGTTGGATCTCGACGCTCATGCTTGCCTAGGCGGAGTCATTGCGCGGCGCGATCGACGACACGATTGTCGGCCATTAGAAACGAGCGAGCCACACAGCCAGCCTCGGCACCCCTACTGCCAAGGCCTCATTGGTGGGGAAAACGTGGGCAACGCAGCGAGAATAATCGTGGGATAATGTGCTTGGGATTATGGCTAGACTGCCGGATGGTCGTTGGCAGCGAATCTCACCGGATGATGCATGATGTACGTGAGGGCAAAATTGTTGGTGGATTTTGAGCATCGGATTGCTTCGCGTAGGCCCTCGGAACGTCAGACGTGGGGTTGGATCGCGACGTCATGCTTTGCCTAGGCGGACTCATTATGCAGCGTGATTGGCGACACGATCGTCGACCGTTAAAAACGAGCAAGCCAGACGTCCAACCTCGGCACCCCTACTGCCAAGGCCTCATTGGTGGGAAAAACGTGGGCAACGAAGCGAGAATAATCGTGGGATAATGTGCTGGGATATGGCTAGACAGGCTCGATGGTGTTGGCAGCGAATCTCACGATGATGCATGCTACGTGAGGGCCAAATTGTTGGGGGGATTTCGAGCATGCGGAGTGCTTCGTCGTAGGCCCTCGGGGCGACAGACGTGGGGTTGGATCTCGACGCTCAGGCTTGCCTAGACAGACTCATTGCGCAGCGCGATCGACGACACGATCGTCGGCCGTTAGAAACGAGCGAGCCACACGGCCAGCCTCGGCACCCCTACAGCCAAGGCCTCATTTGTGGGAAAAACGTGGGCAACGAAGCGAGAATAATCGTGGGATAATGTGCTGGTATTTTGCTAGACAAGCTCTATTGTGTGGGCGGCGAAGCTAACGATGATGCGTGCTACACGAGAGCGAAATGGTTGGTGGGATTTTGAGAATGCGTAGTGCCTCCTCGCATGCCCTTGAGGCGGCAGACGGGGGTTGGATCTCGACGCTCATGCTTGCCTAGGCGGACTCATTATGCAGCGTGATCGACGACACGATCGTCGGCCGTTAGAAATGAGTGAGCCACACGGCTAGCCTCGGCACCCCTACTGCCAAGGCCTCATTGGTGCGAAAAACGTGGGCAACGAAGCGAGAATAATCGTGGGATAATGTGCTGGGATATGGCTAGACAAGCTCGATGGTGTGGGCGGCGAAGCTCACGATGATGCATGCTACGTGAAGGCCAAATTGTTGGGGGGATTTCGAGAATGCGGAGTGCTTCTTCGTAGGCCCTCGGGGCGGCAGACGTGGGGTTAGATCTCGACGCTCATGCTTGCCTAGGCGGACTCATTGCGTAGCACGATCGATGACACGATCGTCGGCCGTTAGAATTGATAGAGCCACACAGCCAGCCTCGGCACCCCTACTGCCAAGGCCTCATTGGTGGGGAAATCGTGGGCAACGAAGCGAGAATAATCGTCGGATAATGTGCTGGGATATGGCTAGACAAGCTCGATGGTGTGGGCGGCGAAGCTCACGATGATGCATGCTACATGAGGGCCAAATTGTTGGGGGGATTTCGAGCATGCAGAGTGCTTCGTCGTAGGCCCTCGGCGCGGCAGACGTGGGGTTGGATCTCGACGCTCATGCTTCCCTAGGCGGACTCATTAGGAGGCGCAATCGAGACCATGATCGTGGCATTAGAAAAGAGCGACCACACGGCCAGCCTCGGCACCCTATTGCCAAGGCCTCATTGGTGGGAAAAACGTGCGGCAACGAAGCGAGAATAAATCATGGGCTAATGTGCTGGGATTGGCTAGACAAGCTCGAATGGTGTGGGTGGCGAAGCTAACGTTGATGCATGCTACACGAGAGCCAAATGTTTATGGGGGGATTTCGAGAACATGCGTAGTGCCTTCCTAGCCAGGCCATTGAGGCAGGCAGACGTGGGTGGATCTGACGCTCATGCTTGCCAGGCGGGACTCAATAGCAGCCTCGATCGGACGACACGGATCTCCGGCCGTTTAAAAACGAAGCGAGGCCAGACAGTCAGCCTTGGCACCTCCATTGCCAAGGCCTCATTGGTGGAAAAACGTGGGCAACGAAGCGAGAATAATCGTGGGATAATGTGCTGGGATATGGCTAGACAAGCTCGATTGTGTGGGCGGCGAATCTCACGATGATGCATGCTACGTGAGGGCCAAATTGTTGGGGGGATTTCGAGCATGCGGAGTGCTTTGTCGTAGGCCCTCGGGGCGATAGACGTGGGGTTGGATCTCGACGCTCAGGCTTGCCTAGACAGACTCATTGCGCAGCGCGATCGACGACACGATCGTCGGCCGTTAGAAACGAGCGAGCCACACGGCCAGCCTCAGCACCCCTACAGCCAAGGCCTCATTTGTGGGAAAAACGTGGGCAACGAAGTGAGAATAATCGTGGGATAATGTGCTGGGATTTTGCTAGACAAGCTCTATTGTGTGGGCGGCGAAGCTAACGATGATGCGTGCTACACGAGAGCCAAATGGTTGGGGGGATTTCAAGAATGCGTAGTGCCTCCTCGCATGCCCTTGAGGCGGCAGACGGGGGTTGGATCTCGACGCTCATGCTTGCCTAGGCGGACTCATTATGCAGCACGATCGATGACACGATCGTCGGCCGTTAAAAACGAGTGAGCCAGACGGCCAGCCTCGGCACCACTCCTGCCAAGGCCTCATTGGTGCGAAAAACGTGGGCAACGAAGCAAGAATAATCGTGGGATAATGTGCTGGGATATGGCTAGACAAGCTCGATGGTGTGGGCGGCGAAGCTCACGATGATGCATGCTACGCGAGGGCCAAATTGTTGGGGGGATTTCGAGCATGCGGAGTGCTTCGTCGAAGGCCCTCGGGGCGGTAGACGTGGGGTTGGATTTCGACGCTCATGCTTCCCTAGGCGGACTCATTACGCAGCGCAATCGACGACAAGATCGTCGGCCGTTAGAAACGAGCGAGCCACACAGCCAGCCTCGGGACCCCTATTGCCAAGGCCACATTGGTGGGAAAAACGTGGGCAACGAAGCGAGAATAATCATGGGATAATGTGCTGGGATTTGGCTAGATAAGCTCGATGGTGTGGGTGGCGAAGCTAACGATGATGCATGCTACACGAGAGCCAAATGGTTGGGGGGATGTCGAGAATGCATAGTGCTTCCTCGCAGGCCATTGAGGCGGCAGACGTGGGGTTGGATCTTGACGCTCATGCTTGCCTAGGCGGACTCATTATGCAGCGCGATCGACGACACGATCTTCGGCCGTTAAAAACGAGCGAGCCAGACGGCCAGCCTCGGCACCCCTACTGCCAAGGCCTCATTGGTGGGAAAAACGTGGGCAACGAAGCGAGAATAATCGTGGGATAATGTGCTGGGATATGGCTGGACAAGCTCGATGGTGTGGGCGGCGAAGCTCACGATGATGCATGGTACGTGAGGGCCAAATGGTTGGGGGGATTTCGAGATGCGGAGTGCTTCGTCGTAGGCCCTCGGGGCTGGCAGAGTGGGTTGGATCTCGACGTCATTGCTTGCTAGGCGGACTCATGCGCAGCGCGATCGACGACATAATCGTTCGGTCGCTTAAGATGATTAGAAGCCACACAGCCAGCCTCGGCACCCCCCCCTAAATTTTTTTTGGCCAAGGCCTCAATTGGTGGGGAAAACCTACCCCGTAAAAAATTTAAATCAGTGGGCAACGAAGCGAGAATAATCGTGGGATAATGAGCTGGGATGTTGCTAGACAAGCTCGATGGTGTGGGTGGCGAAGCTCACGATGATGCATTCTACGTGAGGGCAAAATTGTTGGGGGGATTTCGAGCAAGCGGAGTGCTTCGTCGCAGGCCCTCGAGCCGGCAGACGTGGGGTTGGATCTCGACGCTCAGGCTTGCCTAGGCGGACTCGTTGTGCGGCGCGATCGGCGACACGATCGTCGGCCGTTAGAAACGAGCGAGCCACACGGCCAGCCTCGGCACCACTACTGCCAAGGCCTGATTGGTGGGAAAAACGTGGGCAACGAAGCGAGAATAATCGTGGGATAATGTGCTGGGATATGGCTAGACAAGCTCGATTGTGTGGGCGGCGAATCTCACGATGATGCATGCTACGTGAGGGCCAAATTGTTGGGGGGATTTCGAGCATGCGGAGTGCTTTGTCGTAGGCCCTCGGGGCGATAGACGTGGGGTTGGATCTCGACGCTCAGGCTTGCCTAGACAGACTCATTGCGCAGCGCGATCGACGACACGATCGTCGGCCGTTAGAAACGAGCGAGCCACACGGCCAGCCTCAGCACCCCTACAGCCAAGGCATCATTTGTGGGAAAAACGTGGGCAACAAAGCGAGAATAATCGTGGGATAATGTGCTGGGATTTTGCTAGACAAGCTCTATTGTGTGGGCGGCGAAGCTAACGATGATGCGTGCTACACGAGAGCCAAATGGTTGGGGGGATTTCGAGAATGCGTAGTGCCTCCTCGCATGCCTTGAGGCGGCAGACGGGGGGGGGGTTTTGGGGGTTTTGGGAAAATTACCTCACGACGCTCATGCTTGCATAGGCGGACTCATTATGCAGCAACGGATCGATGACCACGATCGTCGGCCGTTAAAAACGATGCGAGCCAGACGGCCAGCCTCGGCACCCTCCTGCAAGGCCTCATCAGTGCGAAAAACGTGGGCAACGAAATGAGAAAAATCGTGGGATAATGAGCTGGGATATGGCTAGATGAACTCGACGATGTGAGAGGCGAAGCTAACTATAATGCATGCTACGCGAAGGCCAAATCGCTGATGTGATTTCGAGCATGAGGAGTGCCTCCTCCCTTGCCCTTGACAGGCGGGCAGACGGGGGTTGGATCTCGACGCTCATGCTTGCCGAGGCGGATCATTATGCAGCACGATCGACGCACGATGTCGGCCGTTAAAAACGAAGCGAGCCAGACGGCCAGCCTGGCATCCCCTATGCCAAGGCCTCATTGGTGGGAAAAAGTGGGCAACGAAGCGAGAATAGTCGTGGGATAATGTGCTGGGATATGGCTAGACAAGCTCGATGGTGTGGGCGGCGAAGCTCACGATGATGCATGCTACGCGAGGGCCAAATTGTTGGGGGGATTTCGAGCATGCGGAGTGCTTCGTCGAAGGCCCTCGAGGCGGTAGACGTGGGGTTGGATCTCGACGCTCATGCTTCCCTAGGCGGACTCATTACGCAGCGCAATCGACGACACGATCGTCGGCCGTTAGAAACGAGTGAGCCACACGGCCAGCCTCGGCACCCCTATTTCTAAGGCCTCATTGGTGGGAAAAACGTGGGCAACGAAGCGAGAATAATCATGGGATAATGTGCTGGGATTTGGCTAGACAAGCTCGATGGTGTGGGTGGCGAAGCTAACGATGATGCATGCTACACGAGAGCCAAATGGTTGGGGGGATTTCGAGAATGCGTAGTGCTTCCTCGCAGGCCATTGAGGCAGCAGACGTGGGGTTGGATCTTGACGCTCATGCTTGCCTAGGCGGACTCATTATGCAGCGCGATCGACGACACGATCTTCGGCCGTTAAAAACGAGCGAGCCAGACGGCCAGCCTCGGCACCCCTACTGCCAAGGCCTCATTGGTGGGAAAAACGTGGGCAACGAAGCGAGAATAATCGTGGGATAATGTGCTGGGATATGGCTAGACAAGCTCGATGGTGTGGGCGGCGAAGCTCACGATGATGCATGCTACGTGAGGGCCAAATTGTTGGGGGGATTTCGAGCATGCGGAGTGCTTCGTCGTAGGCCCTCGGGGCGACAGACGTGGGGTTGGATCTCGACGCTCAGGCTTGCCTAGACAGACTCATTGCGCAGCGCGATCGACGACACGATCGTCGGCCGTTAGAAACGAGCGAGCCACACGGCCAGCCTCGGCACCCCTACAGCCAAGGCCTCATTTGTGGGAAAAACGTGGGCAACGAAGCGAGAATAATCGTGGGATAATGTGCTGGGATTTTGCTAGACAAGCTCTATTGTGTGGGCGGCGAAGCTAACGATGATGCGTGCTACACGAGAGCGAAATGGTTGGTGGGATTTTGAGAATGCGTAGTGCCTCCTTGCATGCCCTTGAGGCGGCAGACGGGGGTTGGATCTCGACGCTCATGCTTGCCTAGGCGGACTCATTATGCAGCACGATCGATGACACGATCGTCGGCCGTTAAAAACGAGCGAGCCAGACGGCCAGCCTCGGCACCCCTCCTGCCAAGGCCTCATTGGTGCGAAAAACGTGGGCAACGAAGCAAGAATAATCGTGGGATAATGTGCGGGGATATGGCTAGACAAGCTCGATGGTGTGGGCGGCGAAGCTCACGATGATGCATGCTACGCGAGGGCAAAATTGTTGGGGGGATTTCGAGAATGCGGAGTGCTTCGTCGTAGGCCCTCGGGGCGACAGACGTGGGGTTGGATCTCGACGCTCATGCTTGCCTAGGCGGACTCATTGCGCAGCGCGATCGACGACACAATCGTCGGTGGTTAGAATTGATAGAGCCACACAGCCAGCCTCGGCACCCCTATTGCCAAGGCCTCATTGGTGGGGAAAACGTGGGCAACGAAGCGAGAATAATCGTCGGATAATGTGCTGGGATATGGCTAGACAAGCTCGATGGTGTGGGCGGCGAAGCTCACGATGATGCATGCTACATGAGGGCCAAATTGTTGGGGGGATTTCGAGCATGCGGAGTGCTTCGTCGTAGGCCCTCAGGGTAGCAGACGTGGGGTTGGATCTCGACGCTCATGCTTGCCTAGGCGGACTCATTGCGCAGCGCGATCGACGACACGATCGTCGGCCGTTAGAAACGAGCGAGGCACACAGCCAGCCTCGGCACCCCTACTGCCAAGGCCTCATTGGGGGGAAAAACGTTGGCAACGAAGCGAGAATAATCGTGGGATAATGTGCTGGGATATGGCTAGACAAGCTTGATGGTATGGGCGGCGAAGCTCACGATGATGCATGCTACGTGAGGGCCAAATTGTTGGGGGGATTTCGAGCATGCGGAGTGCTTCGTTGTAGGCCCTCGGGGCGGTAAACGTGGGGTTGGATCTCGACGCTCATGCTTGCCTAGGCGGACTCATGCGTCAGCCGCGATCGACGACACGATCGTCGGTGTTAGAAACGAGCGAGCCACACAAGCCAACCTGGCATCCCTACTGCAAGGGCCTCATTGTGAAAAAAACGTTGGGCAACCCAAAGCGAGAATAATCGTGGGATAATGTGATGGGATATGGACTAGACAAGTCGATGGTGTGGGCGGCGAATCTCACGATGATGTATGCTACGTGAGGGCCAAATTGTTGGGGGGATTTCGAGCATGCGGAGTGCTTCGTCGTAGGCCCTCGGGGCGACAGACGTGGGGTTGGATCTCGACGCTCAGGCTTGCCTAGACGGACTCATTGCGCAGCGCGATCGACGACACGATCGTCAGCCGTTAGAAACGAGCGAGCCACACGGCCAGCCTCGGCACCCCTCCTGCCAAGGCCTCATTGGTGCGAAAAACGTGGGCAACGAAGCGAGAATAATCATGGGATAATGTGCTGGGATATGGCTAGACAAGCTCGATGGCGTGGGCGGCGAAGCCAACAATGATCCATGCTACGTGAGGGCCAAATTGTTGGGGGGATTTCGAGCATGCGGAGTGCTTCGTCGAAGGCCCTCGGGGCGGTAGACGTGGGCTGGATCTCGGACGCTCATGCTTGCCTAGGCGACACTCATTATGCAGCACGATCGATGACACGATCGTCGACCGTTAAAAACGAGCGAGCCAGACGGCCAGCCTTGGCACCCCTACTGCCAAGGCTTCATTTGTGGGAAAAACGTGGGCAACGAAGCAAGAATAATCGTGGGATAATGTGCTGGGATATGGCTAGACAAGCTCGATGGTGTGGGCGGCGAAGCTCACGATGATGCATGCTACGTGAGGGCCAAATTGTTGGGGGGATTTTGAGCATGCGGAGTGCTTCGTCGAAGGCCCTCGGGGCGGTAGACGTGGGGTTGGATTTCGACGCTCATGCTTGCCTTGGCAGACTCATTACGCAGCGCAATCGACGACACGATCGTCGGCCGTTAGAAACGAGCGAGCCACACGGCCAGCCTCGGCACCCCTATTGCCAAGGCCTCATTGGTGGGAAAAATGTGGGCAACGAAGCGAGAATAATCATGGGATAATGTGGTGGGATTTGGCTAGACAAGCTCGATGGTGTGGGCGGCGAAACTAACGATGATGCATGCTACACGAGAGCCAAATGGTTGGGGGGATTTCGAGAATGCGTAGTGCTTCCTCGCAGGCCCTTGAGGCGGCAGACGTGGGGTTGGATCTTGACGCTCATGCTTGCCTAGGCGGACTCATTGCGCAGCGCGATCGACGACACGATCGTCGGCCGTTAAAAACGAGCGAGCCAGACGGCCAGCCTCGGCACCCCTACTGCCAAGGCCTCATTGGTGGGAAAACGTGGGCAACGAAGCGAGAATAATCGTGGGATAATGTGCTGGGATATGGCTAGACAAGCTCGATGGTGTGGGCGGCAAAGCTCACGATGATGCATGCTACGTGAGGGCCAAATTGTTGGGGGGATTTCGAGCATGCGGAGTGCTTCGTCGTAGGCCCTCGGGGCGACAGACGTGGGGTTGGATCTCGACGCTCAGGCTTGCCTAGACAGACTCATTGCGCAGTGCGATCGACGACACGATCGTCGGCCGTTAGAAACGAGCGAGCCACACGGCCAGCCTCAGCAGCCCTACAGCCAAGGCCTCATTTGTGGGAAAAACGTGGGCGACGAAGCGAGAATAATCGTGGGATAATGTGCTCGGATTTTGCTGGACAAGTTCTATTGTGTGGGCGGCGAAGCTAACGATGATGCGTGCTACACGAGAGCCAAATGGTTGGGGGGATTTCGAGAATGCGTAGTGCCTCCTCGCATGCCCTTGAGGCGGCAAACGGGGGTTGGATCTCGAAGCTCATGCTTCCCTAGGCGGACTCATTATGCAGCACGATCGATGACACGATCGTCGACCGTTAAAAACGAGCGAGCCAGACGGCCAGCCTCGGCACCCCTCCTGCCAAGGCCTCATTGGTGCGAAAAACGTGGGCAACGAAGCGAGAATAATCGTGGGATAATGTGCTGGGATATGGCTAGACAAGCTCGATGGCGTGGGCGGCGAAGCCAACAATGATGCATGCTACGTAAGGGCCAAATTGTTGGGGGGATTTCGAGCATGCGGAGTGCCTCCTCGCATGCCCTTGAGGCGGCAGACGGGGGGTTGGAACTCGACGCTCATGCTTGCCTAGGCGGACTCAGTATGCAGCACGATCGACGACACGATCGTCGGCCGTTAAAAACGAGCGAGCCAGACGGCCAGCCTTGGCACCCCTACTGCCAAGGCTTCATTTGTGGGAAAAACGTGGGCAACGAAGCAAGAATAATCGTGGGATAATGTGCTGGGATATGGCTAGACAAGCTCGATGGTGTGGGCGGCGAAGCTCACGATGATGCATGCTACGCGAGGGCCAAATTGTTGGGGGGATTTCGAGAATGCGGAGTACTTCGTCGTAGGCCCTCGGGGCGGCAGACGTGGGGTTGGATCTCGACGCTCATGCTTGCCTAGGCAGACTCATTATGCAGCGCGATCGACGACACGATCTTCGGCCGTTAAAAACGAGCGAGCCAGACGGCCAGCCTCGGCACCCCTACTGCCAAGGCCTCATTGGTGGGAAAAACGTGGGCAACGAAGCGAGAATAATCGTGGGATAATTTACTGGGATATGGCTAGACAAGCTCGATGGTGTGGGCGGCGAAGCTCACGATGATGCATGCTACGTGAGGGCCAAATTGTTGGGGGGATTTCGAGAATGCGGAGTACTTCGTCGTAGGCCCTCGGGGCGGCAGACGTGGGGTTGGATCTCGACGCTCATGCTTGCCTAGGCGGACTCATTGCGCAGCACGATCGACGACACAATCGTCGGTCGTTAGAATTGATAGAGCCACACAGCCAGCCTCGGCACCCCTACTGCCAAGGCCTCATTTATGGGGAAAACGTGGGCAACGAAGCGAGAATAATCGTCGGATAATGTGCTGGGATATGGCTAGACAAGCTCGATGGTGTGGGCGGCGAAGCTCACGATGATGCATGCTACGTGAGGGCCAAATTATTGGGGGGATGTCGAGCATGCAGAGTGCTTCGTCGTAGGCCCTCGGCGCGGCAGACGTGGGGTTGGATGTCGACGCTCATGCTTGCCTAGGCGGACTCATTGCGCAGCGCGATCGACGACACGATCGTCGGCCGTTAGAAACGAGCGAGCCACACAGCCAACCTCGGCACCCCTACTGCCAAGGCCTCATTGGTGGGAAAAACGTGGGCAACGAAGCGAGAATAATAATGGGATAATGTGCTGGGATTTGGCTAGACAAGCTCGATGGTGTGGGTGGCGAAGCTAACGATGATGCATGCTACACGAGAGCCAAATGGTTGGGGCGATTTCGAGAATGCGTAGTGCTTCCTCGCAGGCCATTGAGGCAGCAGACGTGGGGTTGGATCTAAACGCTCATGCTTGCCTAGGTGGACTCATTATGCAGCGCGATCGACGACACGATCTTCGGCCGTTAAAAACGAGCGAGCCAGACGGCCAGCCTCGGCACCCCTACTGCCAAGGCCTCATTGGTGGGAAAAACGTGGGCAACGAAGCGAGAATAATCGTGGGATAATGTGCTGGGATATGGCTAGAGAAGCTCGATGGTGTGGGCGGCGAATGTCACGATGATGCATGCTACGTGTGGGCCAAATTGTTGGGGGGATTTCGAGAATGCGGAGTGCTTCGTCGTAGGCCCTCGGGGCGGCAGACGTGGGGTTGGATCTCGACGCTCATGCTTGCCTAGGCGGACTCATTGCGCAGCGCGATCGACGACACGATCGTCGGTCGTTAGAATTGATAGAGCCACACAGCCAGCCTCGGCACCCCTACTGCCAAGGCCTCATTGGTGGGGAAAACGTGGGCAACGAAACGAGAATAATCGTCGGATAATGTGCTGGGATATGGCTAGACAAGCTCGATGGTGTGGGCGGCGAAGCTCACGATGATGCATGCTACGTGAGGGCCAAATTGTTGGGGGGATTTCTAGAATGCGGAGTGCTTCGTCGTAGGCCCTCGGGGCGGCAGATGTGGGGTTGGATCTCGATGCTCAAGCTTCCCTAGGCGGAATCATTGCGCAGCACGATCGATGACACGATCGTCGACCGTTAGAAACGAGCGAGCCACACGGCCAGCCTCGGCACCCCTACTGCCAAGGCCTCATTGGTGGGAAAAACGTGGGCAACAAAGCAAGAATAATCGTGGGATAATGTGCTCGGATTTGGCTAGACAAGCTCGATGGTGTGGGCGGCGAAGCTAACGATGATGCATGCTACACGAGAGCCAAATGGTTAGGGGGATTTCGAGCATGCGGAGTGCTTCGTCGTAGGCCCTCGGGGCGGCAGACGTGGGGTTGGATCTCGACGCTCATGCTTGCCTAGGCGGACTAATTATGCAGCGCGATCGACGACACGATTGTCGGCCGTTAAAAACGAGCGAGCCAGACGGCCAACCTCGGCACCCTTACTGCCAAGGCCTCATTGCTGGGAAAAACGTGGGCAACGGAGCGAGAATAATCGTGGGATAATGTGCTGGGATATGGCTAGACAAGCTCGATGGTGTGGGCGGCGAAGCTCACGAAGATGCATGCTACGTGCGGGCCAAATTGTTGGGGCGATTTCGAGCATGCGGAGTGCTTCGTCGTAGGCCCTCGGCGCGGCAGACGTGGGGTTGGATCTCGACGCTCATTCTTGCCTAGGCGGACTCATTGCGCAGCGCGATCGACGACACGATCGTCGGCCATTAGAAACGAGCGAGCCACACAGCCAACCTCGGCACCCCTACTGCCAAGGCCTCATTGGTGGGAAAAACGTGGGCAACGAAGCGAGAATAATCGTGGGATAATGTGCTGGGATATGGCTAGACAAGCTCGATGGTGTGGGCGACGAACCTCATGATGATGCATGCTACACGAGAGCTAAATGGTTGGGGGGTTTCGAGAATGCGTGGTGCTTCCTCGCAGGCCTTGAGGAGGCAGACATGGGGTTGGATCTCGACGCTCATGCTTGCCTAGGCGGACTCATTATGCAGCGCGATCGACGACACGATCGTCGACCGTTAAAAACTAGCGAGGCAGACGGCCGGCCTCGGCACCCCTACTGCCAAGGCCTCATTGGTGGGAAAAACGTGGGCAACGAAGCGAGAATAATCGTGGGATAATGTGCTGGGATATGGCTAGACAAGCTTGATGGTGTGGGCGGCGAAGCTCACGATGATGCATGCTACGTGAGGGCCAAATTGTTGGGGGGATTTCGAGCATGCGGAGTGCTTCGTCGTAGGCCCTCGGGGCGGCAGACGTGGGGTTGGATCTCGACGCTCATGCTTGCCTAGGCGGACTCATTATGCAGTGCGATCGACGACACGATCTTCGGCCATTAGAAACGAGCGAGCCACACGGCCAGCCTCGGCACCCCTATTGCCAAGGCCTCATTGGTGGGAAAAACGTGGGCAACGAAGCGAGACTAATCGTGGGATAATGTGCTGGGATATGGCTAGACAAGCTCGATGATGTGGGCGGCGAAGCTCTCGATGATGCATGCTACGTGAGGGCCAAATTGTTGGGGGGATTTCGAGCATGCGGAGTGCTTCGTCGTAGGCCCTCGGCGCGGCAGACGTGGGGTTGGATCTCGACGCTCATGCTTGCCTAGGCGGACTCATTGCGCAGCACGATCGACGACACGATCGTCGGCCATTAGAAACGAGCGAGCCACACAGCCAACCTCGGCACCCCTACTGCCATGGCCTCATTGGTGGGAAAAACGTGGGCAACGAAGCGAGAATAATCGTGGGATAATGTGCTGGGATATGGCTAGACAAGCTCGATGGTGTGGGCGGCGAAGCTCACGATGATGCATGCTACCTGAGGGCCAAATTGTTGGGGGGATTTCGAGCATGCGGAGTGCTTCGTCGTAGGCCCTCGGGGCGACAGACGTGGGGTTGGATCTCGACGCTCAGGCTTGCCTGGACGGACTCATTGCTCAGCGCGATCGACGACACGATCGTCAGCCGTTAGAAACGAGCGAGCCACACGGCCCGCCTCGGCACACCTACTGCCAAGGCCTCGTTTGTGGGAAAAACGTGGGCAACGAAGCGAGAATAATCGTGGGATAATGTGCTGGGATTTGGCTAGAAAAGCTCGATGGTGTGGGCGGCGAAGCTAACGATGATGCATGCTACACGAGAGCCAAATGGTTGGGGGGATTTCGAGAATGCGTGGTGCTTCCACGCAGGCCCTTGAGGAGGCAGACATGGGGTTGGATCTCGACGCTCATCCTTGCCTAGGCGGACTCATTATGCAGCGCGATCGACGACACGATCGTCGGCCGTTAAAAACGAGCGAGCCAGACGGCCAGCCTCGGCACCCCTACTGCCAAGGCCTCAATGGTCGGAAAAACATGGGCAACGAAGCGAGAATAATCGTGGGATAATGTGCTGGGATATGGCTAGACAAGCTTGATGGTTTGGGCGGCGAAGCTCACAATGATGCATGCTACGTGAGGGCCAAATTATTGGGGCGATTTCGAGCATGCGGAGTTCTTCGTCGTAGGCCCTCGGGGCGGCAAACGTGGGGTTGGATCTCGACGCTCTGGCTTGCCTAGACGGACTCATTGCTCAGCGTGACCGACGACACGATCGTCGGCCGTTAGAAATGAGCGAGCTACACGGCCCGCCTCGGCACCCCTACTGCCAAGGCCTCATTTGTGGGAAAAAAGTGGGCAACGACGCGAGAATAATCGTGGGATAATGTGCTAGGATATGGCTAGACAAGCTCGATGGTGTGGGCGGCGAAGCTCACGATGATGCATGCTACGTGACGGCCAAATTGTTGGGGGGATTTGGAGCATGCGGAGTGCTTCGTCGTAGGCCCTCGGGGCGGCAGACGTGGGGTTGGATCTCGACGCTCATGCTTGCCTAGACGGACTCATTGCGCAGCGCGATCGACAACACAATCGTCGGCCGTTAGAAACGAGCGAGCCACATAGCCAGCCTCGGCACCCCTACTGCCAAGGCCTCATTGGTGGGAAAAACGTGGGCAACGAAGCGAGAATAATCGTGGGATAATGTACTGGGATATGGCTAGACAAGCTCGATGGTGTGCGCGGCGAAGCTCACGATGATGCATGCTACTTGAGGGCCAAATTGTTGGGGGGATTTCGAGCATGCGGAGTTCTTCGTCGTAGGCCCTCGGGGCGGCAGACGTGGGGTTGGATCTCGACGCTCAGGCTTGCCTAGACGGACTCATTGCTCAGCGCGATCGACGACACGATTGTCAGCCGTTAGAAATGAGCGAGCCAGACAGCCAGCCTCGGCACCCCTACTGCCAAGGCCTCATTGGTGGGAAAAACGTGGGCAACGAAGCGAGAATAATCGTGGGATAATGTGCTGGGATATGGCTAGACAAGCTCGATGGTGTGGGCGGCGAATCTCACGATGATGCATGCTACGTGAGGGCCAAATTATTGCGGGGATTTCGAGCATGCGTAGTGCTTCCTCGCAGGCCCTTGAGGCGACAGACGTGGGGTTGGATCTCGACGCTCATGCTTGCCTAGGCGGACTCATTATGCAGCGCGATCGACGACACGATCTTCGGCCATTAGAAACGAGCGAGCCACACGGCCAGCCTCGGCACCCCTATGCCAAGGCCTCATTGGTGGGAAAAACGTGGGCAACGAAGCGAGAATAATCATGGGATAATGTGCTGGGATATGGCTAGACAAGCTCGATGGTGTGGGCGGCGAAGCTCTCGATGATGCATGCTACGTGAGGGCCAAATTGTTGGGGGGATTTTGAGCATGCGGAGTGCTTCGTCGTAGGCCCTCAGGGCGACAGACGTGGGGTTGGATCTCGACGCTCATGCTTGCCTAGGCGGACTCATTGCGCAGCGCGATCGACGACACGATCGTCGGCCGTTAGAAACGATAGAGCCACACAGCCAGCCTCGGCACCCCTACTGCCAAGGCCTCATTGGTGGGGAAAACGTGGGCAACGATGAGAGAATAATCGTGGGATAATGTGCTGGGATATGGCTAGACAAGCTCGATGGTGTGGGCGGCGAAGCTCACGAAGATGCATGCTACGTGCGGGCCAAATTGTTGGGGCGATTTCGAGCATGCGGAGTGCTTCGTCGTAGGCCCTCGGGGCGACAGACGTGGGGTTGGATCTCGACGCTAAGGCTTGCCTAGACGGACTCATTGCTCAGCGCGATCGACGACACGATCGTCAGCCGTTAGAAACGAGCGAGCCACACGGCCCGCCTCGGCACACCTACTGCCAAGGCCTCATTTGTGGGAAAAACGTGGGCAACGAAGCGAGAATAATCGTGGGATAATGTGCTGGGATTTGGCTAGAAAAGCTCGATGGTGTGGGCGGCGACACTAACGATGATGCATGCTACACGAGAGCCAAATGGTTGGGGGGATTTCGAGAATGCGTAGTGCTTCCTCGCAGGCCCTTGAGGCGGCAGATGTGGGGTTGGATCTCGACGCTCATGCTTGCCTAGGCGGACTCATTGAGCAGCGCGATCGACGACACGATCGTCGGTCGTTAAAAACGAGCGAGCCAGACGGCCAGCCTCGGCACCCCTACTGCCAAGGCCTCATTGGTGGGAAAAACGTGGGCAACGAAGCGAGAATAATCGTGGGATAATGTGCTAGGATATGGCTAGACAAGCTCGATGGTGTGGGCAGCGAAGCTCACGATGATGCATACTACGTGAGGACCAAATTGTTGGGGAGATTTCGAGCATGCGGAGTGCTTCGTCGTAGGCCCTCGGGGCGACAGACGTGGGGTTGGATCTCGCGCTCATGCTTGCCTAGGCGGACTCATTGCGCAGCGCGATCGACGACACGATCGTCGGCCGTTTGAAACGAGAGAGCCACACAGCCAACCTCGGCACCCCTACTGCCAAGGCCTCATTGGTGGGAAAAACGTGGGCAACGAAGCGAGAATAATCGTGGGATTATGTGCTGGGATATGGCTAGACAAGCTCGATGGTGTGGGCGGCGAATCTCACGATGATGCATGCTACGTGAGGGCCAAATTGTTGGGGGGATTTCGAGCATGCGGAGTGCTTCGTCGAAGACCCTCGGGGCGGTAGACGTGGGGTGGGATTTCGACGCTCATGCTTCCCTAGGCGGACTCATTACGCAGCGCAATCGACGACATGATCGTCGGCCGTTAGAAACGAGCGAGCCACACGGCCAGCCTCGGCACCCCTATTGCCAAGGCCTCATTGGTGGGAAAAACGTGGGCAACGAAGCGAGAATAATCATGGGATAATGTGCTGAGATTTGGCTAGACAAGCTCGGTGGCGAAGCTAACGATGATGCATGCTACACGAGAGCCAAATGGTTGGGGGGATTTCGAGAATGCGTAGTGCTTCCTCGTAGGCCATTGAGGCAGCAGACGTGGGGTTGGATCTTGACGCTCATGCTTGCCTAGGCGGACTCATTATGCAGCGCGATCGACGACACGATCTTCGGCCGTTAAAAACGAGCGAGCCAGACAGCCAGCCTCGGCACCCCTACTGCCAAGGCCTCATTGGTGGGAAAAACGTGGGCAACGAAGCGAGAATAATCGTGGGATAATGTGCTGGGATATGGCTAGACAAGCTCGATGGTGTGGGCGGCGAATCTCACGATGATGCATGCTACGTGAGGGCCAAATTATTGTGGGGATTTCGAGCATGCGGAGTGCTTCGTCGTAGGCCCTCGGGGCGACAGACGTGGGGTTGGATCGCGACGCTCATGCTTGCCTAGGCGGACTCATTGCGCCGCACGATCGATGACACGATCGTCGGCCGTTAGAAACGATAGAGCCACACAGCCAGCCTCGGCACCCCTACTGCCAAGGCCTCATTGGTGGGGAAAACGTGGGCAACGATGAGAGAATAATCGTGGGATAATGTGCTGGGATATGGCTAGACAAGCTCGATGGTGTGGGCGGCGAATCTCACGATGATGCATGCTACGTGAGGGCCAAATTATTGCGGGGATTTCGAGCATGCGGAGTGCTTCGTCGTAGGCCCTCGGGGCGACAGACGTGGGGTTCGATCTCGACGCTCATGCTTGCCTAGGCGGACTCATTGCGCCGCACGATCGATGACACGATCGTCGGCCGTTAGAAACGATAGAGCCACACAGCCAGCCTCGACACCCCTACTGCCAAGGCCTCATTGGTGGGGAAAACGTGGGCAACGATGAGAGAATAATCGTGGGATAATGTGCTGGGATATGGCTAGACAAGCTTGATGGTGTGGGCGGCGAAGCTCACGATGATGCATGCTACGTGAGGGCCAAATTGTTGGGGCGATTTCGAGCATGCGGAGTGCTTCGTCGTAGGCCCTCGGGGCGGCAGACGTGGGGTTGGATCTCGACGCTCATGCTTGCCTAGGCGGACTCATTATGCAGTGCGATCGACGACACGATCTTCGGCCATTAGAAACGAGCGAGCCACACGGCCAGCCTCGGCACCCCTATTGCCAAGGCCTCATTGGTGGGAAAAACGTGGGCAACGAAGCGAGACTAATCGTGGGATAATGTGCTGGGATATGGCTAGACAAGCTCGATGATGTGGGCGGCGAAGCTCTCGATGATGCATGCTACGTGAGGGCCAAATTGTTGGGGGGATTTCGAGCATGCGGAGTGCTTCGTCGTAGGCCCTCGGCGCGGCAGACGTGGGGTTGGATCTCGACGCTCATGCTTGCCTAGGCGGACTCATTGCGCAGCACGATCGACGACACGATCGTCGGCCATTAGAAACGAGCGAGCCACACAGCCAACCTCGGCACCCCTACTGCCATGGCCTCATTGGTGGGAAAAACGTGGGCAACGAAGCGAGAATAATCGTGGGATAATGTGCTGGGATATGGCTAGACAAGCTCGATGGTGTGGGCGGCGAAGCTCACGATGATGCATGCTACCTGAGGGCCAAATTGTTGGGGGGATTTCGAGCATGCGGAGTGCTTCGTCGTAGGCCCTCGGGGCGACAGACGTGGGGTTGGATCTCGACGCTCATGCTTGCCTAGGCGGACTCATTGCGCAGCGCGATCGACGACACGATCGTCGGCCGTTAGAAACGAGCGAGCCACACAGCCAGCCTCGGCACCCCTACTGCCAAGGCCTCGTTTGGTGGGAAAAACGTGGGCAACGAAGCGAGAATAATCGTGGGATAATGTGCTGGGATTTGGCTAGAAAAGCTCGATGGTGTGGGCGGCGAAGCTAACGATGATGCATGCTATACAAGAGCCAAATGGCTGGGGGGATTTCGAGAATGCGTGGTGCTTCCTCGCAGGCCCTTGAGGAGGCAGACATGGGGTTGGATCTCGACGCTCATGCTTGCCTAGGCGGACTCATTATGCAGCGCGATCGACGACACGATCTTCGGCCATTAGAAACGAGCGAGCCACACGGCCAGCCTCGGCACCCCTACTGCCAAGGCCTCATTGGTGGGAAAAACATGGGCAACGAAGCGAGAATAATCGTGGGATAATGTGCTGGGATATGGCTAGACAAGCTTGATGGTTTGGGCGGCGAAGCTCACAATGATGCATGCTACGTGAGGGCCAAATTATTGGGGCGATTTCGAGCATGCGGAGTTCTTCGTCGTAGGCCCTCGGGGCGGCAAACGTGGGGTTGGATCTCGACGCTCTGGCTTGCCTAGACGGACTCATTGCTCAGCGTGACCGACGACACGATCGTCGGCCGTTAGAAATGAGCGAGCTACACGGCCCGCCTCGGCACCCCTACTGCCAAGGCCTCATTTGTGGGAAAAAAGTGGGCAACGACGCGAGAATAATCGTGGGATAATGTGCTAGGATATGGCTAGACAAGCTCGATGGTGTGGGCGGCGAAGCTCACGATGATGCATGCTACGTGACGGCCAAATTGTTGGGGGGATTTGGAGCATGCGGAGTGCTTCGTCGTAGGCCCTCGGGGCGGCAGACGTGGGGTTGGATCTCGACGCTCATGCTTGCCTAGGCGGACTCATTGCGCAGCGCGATCGACGACACGATCGTCGGCCGTTAGAAACGAGCGAGCCACATAGCTAGCCTCGGCACCCCTACTGCCAAGGCCTCATTGGTGGGAAAAACGTGGGCAACGAAGCGAGAATAATCGTGGGATAATGTACTGGGATATGGCTAGACAAGCTCGATGGTGTGGGCGGCGAAGCTCACGATGATGCATGCTACGTGAGGGCCAAATTGTTGGGGCGATTTCGAGCATGCGGAGTTCTTCGTCGTAGGCCCTCGGGGCGGCAGACGTGGGGTTGGATCTCGACGCTCAGGCTTGCCTAGACGGACTCATTGCTCAGCGCGATCGACGACACGATTGTCGGCCGTTAGAAATGAGCGAGCCAGACAGCCAGCCTCGGCACCCCTACTGCCAAGGCCTCATTGGTGGGAAAAACGTGGGCAACGAAGCGAGAATAATCGTGGGATAATGTGCTGGGATATGGCTAGACAAGCTCGATGGTGTGGGCGGCGAATCTCACGATGATGCATGCTACGTGAGGGCCAAATTATTGCGGGGATTTCGAGCATGCGTAGTGCTTCCTCGCAGGCCCTTGAGGCGACAGACGTGGGGTTGGATCTCGACGCTCATGCTTGCCTAGGCGGACTCATTATGCAGCGCGATCGACGACACGATCTCTGCCATTAGAAACGAGCGAGCCAGACGGCCAGCCTCGGCACCCCTACTGCAAGGCCTCATTGGTGGGAAAAACGTGGGCAACGAAGCGAGAATAATCGTGGGATAATGTGCTGGGATATGGCTAGACAAGCTCGATGGTGTGGGCGGCGAAGCTCTCGATGATGCATGCTACGTGAGGGCCAAATTGTTGGGGGGATTTTGAGCATGCGGAGTGCTTCGTCGTAGGCCCTCAGGGCGACAGACGTGGGGTTGGATCTCGACGCTCATGCTTGCCTAGGCGGACTCATTGCGCAGCGCGATCGACGACACGATCGTCGGCCGTTAGAAACGAGCGAGCCACACAGCCAGCCTCGGCACCCCTACTGCCAAGGCCTCATTGGTGGGAAAAACGTGGGCAACGAAGCGAGAATAATCGTGGGATAATGTGCTGGGATATGGCTAGACAAGCTCGATGGTGTGGGCGGCGAAGCTCACGAAGATGCATGCTACGTGCGGGCCAAATTGTTGGGGCGATTTCGAGCATGCGGAGTGCTTCGTCGTAGGCCCTCAGGGCGACAGACGTGGGGTTGGATCTCGACGCTAAGGCTTGCCTAGACGGACTCATTGCTCAGCGCGATCGACGACACGATCGTCAGCCGTTAGAAACGAGCGAGCCACACGGCCCGCCTCGGCACACCTACTGCCAAGGCCTCATTTGTGGGAAAAACGTGGGCAACGAAGCGAGAATAATCGTGGGATAATGTGCTGGGATTTGGCTAGAAAAGCTCGATGGTGTGGGCGGCGAAGCTAACGATGATGCATGCTACACGAGAGCCAAATGGTTGGGGGGATTTCGAGAATGCGTGGTGCTTCCTCGTAGGCCCTTGAGGAGGCAGACATGGGGTTGGATCTCGACGCTCATGCTTGCCTAGGCGTACTCATTATGCAGCGCGAATCGACGACACGATCGTCGGCCGTTAAAAACGAGCGAGCCAGACGGCCAGCCTCGGCACCCCTACTGCCAAGGCCTCAATGGTCGGAAAAACATGGGCAACGAAGCGAGAATAATCGTGGGATAATGTGCTGGGATATGGCTAGACAAGCTCGATGGTGTGGGCGGCGAAGCTCACGATGATGCATGCTACGTGAGGGCCAAATTTTTGGGGAGATTTCGAGAATGCGGAGTGCTTCGTCGTAGGCCCTCGGGGCGGCAGACGTGGGGATGGATCTCGATGCTCATGCTTGCCTAGGCGGACTCATTGCGCATCGCGATCGACGACACGATCGTCGGTCGTCAGAATTGATAGAGCCACACAGCCAGCCTCGGCACCCCTACTGCCAAGGCCTCATTGGTGGAGAAAACGTGGGCAACGAAGCGAGAATTATCGTCGGATAATGTGCTGGGATATGGCTAGACAAGCTCGATGGTGTGGGCGGCGAAGCTCATGATGATGCATGCTACGTGAGGTCCAAATTGTTGGGGGGATTTCGAGCATGCAGAGTGCTTCGTCGTAGGCTCTCGGGGCGGCAGACGTGGGGTTGGATCTCGATGCTCAAGCTTCCCTAGGCAGAATCATTGTGCAGCGCGATCGACGACACGATCGTCGACCGTTAGAAACGAGCGAGCCACACGGCCAGCCTCGGCACCCCTATTGCCATGGCCTCATTGGTGGGAAAAACGTGGGCAACGAAGCGAGAATAATCATGGGATAATGTGCTGTGATTTGGCTAGACAAGTTCGATGGTGTGGGCGGTGACACTAACGATGATGCATGCTACACGAGAGCCAAATGGTTGGGGGGATTTCGAGAATGCGTAGTGCTTCCTCGCAGGCCCTTGAGGCGGCAGACGTGGGGTTGGATCTCGACGCTCATGCTTGCCTAGGCGGACACATTGTGCAGCGCGATCGACGACACGATCGTCGGCCGTTAGAAATGAGCGAGCCACATGGCCAGCCTCGGCACCCCAATTGACAAGGCCTCATTGGTGGGAAAAACGTGGGCAATGAAGCGAGAATAATCATGGGATAATGTGCTGGGATATGGCTAGACAAGCTCGATGGTGTGGGCGGCGAAGCTCACGAAGATGCATGCTACGTGCGGGCCAAATTGTTGGGGCGATTTCGAGCATGCGGAGTGCTTCGTCGTAGGCCCTCGGCGCGGCAGACGTGGGGTTGGATCTCGACGCTCATTCTTGCCTAGGCGGACTCATTGCGCAGCGCGATCGACGACACGATCGTCGGCCATTAGAAACGAGCGAGCCACACAGCCAACCTCGGCACCCCTACTGCCAAGGCCTCATTGGTGGGAAAAACGTGGGCAACGAAGCGAGAATAATCGTGGGATAATGTGCTGGGATATGGCTAGACAAGCTCGATGGTGTGGGCGGCGAAGCTCACGATGATGCATGCTACACGAGAGCTAAATGGTTGGGGGGATTTCGAGAATGCGTGGTGCTTCCTCGCAGGCCCTTGAGGAGGCAGACATGGGGTTGGATCTCGACGCTCATGCTTGCCTAGGCGGACTCATTATGCAGCGCGATCGACGACACGATCGTCGGCTATTAAAAACGAGCGAGCCAGACGGCCAGCCTCGGCACCCCTACTGCCAAGGCCTCAATGGTTGGAAAAACATGGGCAACGAAGCGAGAATAATCGTGGGATAATGTGCTGGGATATGGCTAGACAAGCTTGATGGTGTGGGCGGCGAAGCTCACGAAGATGCATGCTACGTGCAGGCCAAATTGTTGGGGCGATTTCGAGCATGCGGAGTGCTTCGTCGTAGGCCCTCGGGGCGGCAGACGTGGGGTTGGATCTCGACGCTCATGCTTGCCTAGGCGGACTCATTATGCAGTGCGATCGACGACACGATCTTCGGCCATTAGAAACGAGCGAGCCACACGGCCAGCCTCGGCACCCCTATTGCCAAGGCCTCATTGGTGGGAAAAACGTGGGCAACGAAGCGAGACTAATCGTGGGATAATGTGCTGGGATATGGCTAGACAAGCTCGATGATGTGGGCGGCGAAGCTCTCGATGATGCATGCTACGTGAGGGCCAAATTGTTGGGGGGATTTCGAGCATGCGGAGTGCTTCGTCGTAGGCCCTCGGCGCGGCAGACGTGGGGTTGGATCTCGACGCTCATGCTTGCCTAGGCGGACTCATTGCGCAGCACGATCGACGACCACGATCGTCGGCCATTTAGAAACTGAGCGAGCACACACAAGCCAAACCTCGGCACCCCTACTAGCCATGGCCTCATGTGCGGAAACGTGGGCAACGAAGCGAGAATAATCGTGGATAATGTGCTGGGATATGGCCTAGACAAGCTCGATGGTGTGGGCGGCGAAAGCTCAACGATGATGCATGCTACGTGAGGGCCAAATTGTTGGGGGGATTTCGAGCATGCGGAGTGCTTCGTCGTAGGCCCTCGGGGCAACAGACGTGGGGTTGGATCTCGACGCTCAGGCTTGCCTGGACGGACTCATTGCTCAGCGCGATCGACGACACGATCGTCAGCCGTTAGAAACGAGCGAGCCACACGGCCCGCCTCGGCACACCTACTGCCAAGGCCTCGTTTGTGGGAAAAACGTGGGCAACGAAGCGAGAATAATCGTGGGATAATGTGCTGGGATTTGG
This sequence comes from Moringa oleifera, assembly GCA_021397835.1. NCBI lineage: Eukaryota > Viridiplantae > Streptophyta > Magnoliopsida > Brassicales > Moringaceae > Moringa > Moringa oleifera. The sequence continues at coordinate 33,418 of JAJFZO010000513.1, forward strand.
CCAGACAAGCTCGATGGTGTGGGCGGCGAAGCTAACGATTATGCATGCTACACGAGAGCCAAATGGTTGGGGGGATTTCGAGAATGCGTAGTGCTTCCTCGCAGGTCCCTGAGGCGGTAGACATGGGGTTGGATCTCGACGCTCATGCTTGCCTAGGCGGACTCATTATGCAGCGCGATCGACGACACGATCGTCGGCCGTTAAAAACGAGCGAGCCAGACAGCCAGCCTCGGCACCCCTACTGCCAAGGCCTCATTGGTGGGAAAAACGTGGGCAACGAAGCGAGAATAATCATCGGATAATGTGCTGGGATTTGGCTAGACAAGCTCAATGGTGTGGGCGGCGAAGCTCACATGATGCATGCTACGTGAGGGCCAAATTGTTGGGGTGATTTCGAGCATGCGGAGTGCTTCGTCGTAGGCCGTCGGGGCGACAGACGTGGGGTTGGATCTCGACGCTCATGCTTGCCTAGGCGGACTCATTACGCAGCGCGATCGACGACACGATCGTCGGCCGTTAGAAACGAGCGAGCCACACAGCCAGCCTCGGCACCCCGACTGCCAAGGCCTCATTGGTGGAAAAAACGTGGGCAACGAAGCGAGAATAATCGTGGGATAATGTGCTAGGATATGGCTAGACAAGCTCGATGGTGTGGGCGGCGAAGCTCACGATGATGCATGGTACGTGAGGGCCAAATTATTGGGGGGATTTCAATCATGTGGAGTGCTTCGTCGTAGGCCCTCGGGGCGGCAGACGTGGGGTTGGATCTCGACGCTCATGCTTGCCTAGGCGGACTCATTGCGCAGCGCGATCGACAACACAATCGTCGGCCGTTAGCAACGAGCGAGCCACATAGCCAGCCTCGGCACCCCTACTGCCAAGGCCTCGTTGGTGGGAAAAACGTGGGCAACGAAGCGAGAATAATCGTGGGATAATGTGCTGGGATATGGCTAGACAAGCTCGATGGTGTGCGCGGCGAAGCTCACGATGATGCATGCTACTTGAGGGCCAAATTGTTGGGGGGATTTCGAGCATGCGGAGTTCTTCGTCGTAGGCCCTCGGGGCGGCAGACGTGGGGTTGGATCTCGACGCTCAGGCTTGCCTAGACGGACTCATTGCTCAGCGCGATCGACGACACGATCGTCGGCCGTTAGAAACGAGCGAGCCACACGGCCAGCCTCGGCACCTCCATTGCCAAGGCCTCATTGGTGGGAAGAACGTGGGCAACGAAGCGAGAATAATCATGGGATAATGTGCTGGGATTTGGCTAGACAAGCTCGATGGTGTGGGCGGCGAAGCTCACGATGATGCATGCTACGTGAATGCCAAAATGTTGGGGGGATTTCAAGCATGCAGAGCGCTTCCTCGTAGGCCCTCGGGGCGGCAGACGTGGGGTTGGATCTCGACGCTCATGCTTGCCTAGGCGGACTCATTATGCAGCGCGATCGACGACACGATCTTCGGCCATTAGAAACGAGTGAGCCACACGGCCAGCCTCGGCACCCCTATTGCCAAGGCCTCATTGGTGGGAAAAACGTGGGCAACGAAGCGAGAATCATCGTGGGATAATGTGCTGGGATATGGCTAGACAAGCTCGATGGTGTGGGCGGCGAAGCTCTCGATGATGCATGCTACGTGAGGTCCAAATTGTTGGGGGGATTTCGAGCATGCGGAGTGCTTCGTCGTAGGCCCTCAGGGCGACAGACATGGGGTTGGAACTCGACGCTCATGCTTGCCTAGGCGGACTCATTGCGCAGCGCGATCGACGACACGATCGTCGGCCGTTAGAAACGAGCGAGCCACACAGCCAGCCTCGGCACCCCTACTGCCAAGGCCTCATTGGTGGGAAAAACGCGGGCAACGAAGCGAGCATAATCGTGGGATAATGTGCTGGGATATGGCTAGACAAGCTCGATGGTGTGGGCGGCGAAGCTCTCGAAGATGCATGCTACGTGCGGGCCAAATTGTTGGGGCGATTTCGAGCATGCGGAGTGCTTCGTCGTAGGCCCTCAGGGCGACAGACGTGGGGTTGGATCTCGACGCTAAGGCTTGCCTAGACGGACTCATTGCTCAGCGCGATCGACGACACGATCGTCAGCCGTTAGAAACGAGCGAGCCACACGGCCCGCCTCGGCACACCTACTGCCAAGGCCTCGTTTGTGGGAAAAACGTGGGCAACGAAGCGAGAATAATCGTGGGATAATGTGCTGGGATTTGGCTAGAAAAGCTCGATGGTGTGGGCGGCGAAGCTAACGATGATGCATGCTGCACGAGAGCCAAATGGTTGGGGGGATTTCGAGAACGCGTAGTGCTTCCTCGCAGGCCTTGAGGCGGCAGACGTGGGGTTGGATCTCGATGCTCATGCTTGCCTAGGCGGACTCATTGCGCAGCGCGATCGACGACACGATCGTCGGCCGTTAAAAACGAGCGAGCCAGACGGCCAGCCTCGGCACCCCTACTGCCAAGGCCTCATTGGTGGGAAAAACGTGGGCAACGAAGCGAGAATAATCGTGGGATAATGTGCTGGGATATGGCTAGACATGCTTGATGGTTTGGGCGGCGAAGCTCACAATGATGCATGCTACGTGAGGGCCAAATTATTGGGGCGATTTCGAGCATGCGGAGTTCTTCGTCGTAGGCCCTCGGGGCGGCAAACGTGGGGTTGGATCTCGACGCTCTGGCTTGCCTAGACGGACTCATTGCTCAGCGTGATCGACGACACGATCGACGGCCGTTAGAAATGAGCTAGCTACACGGCCCGCCTCGGCACCCCTACTGCCAAGGCCTCATTTGTGGGAAAAAAAGTGGGCAACGACGCGAGAATAATCGTGGGATAATGTGCTGGGATATGGCTAGACAAGCTCGATGGTGTGGGCGGCGAAGCTCACGATGATGCATGCTTCGTGACGGCCAAATTGTTGGGGGGATTTGGAGCATGCAGAGTGCTTCGTCGTAGGCCCTCGGGGCGGCAGACGTGGGGTTGGATCTCGACGCTCAGGCTTGCCTAGACGGACTCATTGCTCAGCGCGATCGACAACACAATCGTCGGCCGTTAGACAACGAGGCGAGCCACCATAGCAAGCCTCGGCACCCCTACTGCCAAGGCCTCATCGGTGGGAAAAATTAGGGCAACGAGGCGGGAATAATCGTGGGATAATGAGCTGGGATGTGGCTAGACAAGCTCGATGGCGTGGGGGGCGAAGCTAACTATGATGCATGCTACGTGAGGGCCAAATTTTTGGGGGGATTTCAAGCATGCGGAGTGCTTCGTCGCAGGCCCTCGAGGCGACATATGTGGGGTGGGATCTCGACGCTCAGGCTTGCCTAGACGGGGACTCATTGCTCTCAAGCGCGATCGACGGACATATGGTCAGCCGTAGAAAGAGCGAGCCAGGACAGCAGCCTCGGCACCCATACGCCAGGCCTCATTGGTGGAAAAACGGGCACGAAGTGAGAATAATCGTCGGATAATGTGCTTGGATATGGCTAGACAAGCTCGATGGTGTGGGCTGCGCAGCTCACGATGATGCATGCTACTTAAGGGCCAAATCGTTGGGGGGATTTTGAGCATGCGTAGTGCTTCCTCGCAAGCCCTTGAGGCGTGCAGAATGTGGGTGGATCTCGACCTCACACATGGGGGCTTGCCTAGCGGACTCATTATGCAGCGTGATCGACGCACGCTCTTGCGGCCATTAGAAACGAGCTAGCCCCCCTGCCAGCCCCGGCACCGCCTATGCCAAGGCCTCATTGGTGGGAAAAACGTGGGCAACGAAGCGAGAATATCATGGGGATAATGTGCTGGGTATGGCTAGACACGCTCGATGTGTGGGCGGGCGAGCTCTCGAGTGCATGCTACGTGAGGGCCAATTTGTTGGGGGATTTTGAGCATGCGGAGTGCTTCCGTCGTAGGCCCTCAAATGGCGACAGACGTGGGGTTGGATCTCGACGCTCATGCTTGCCTAGGCGGACTCATTGCGCCGCACGATCGATGACACGATCGTCGGCCGTTAGAAACGATAGAGCCACACAGCCAGCCTCGGCACCCCTACTGCCAAGGCCTCATTGGTGGGGAAAACGTGGGCAACGATGAGAGAATAATCGTGGGATAATGTGCTGGGATATGGCTAGACAAGCTCGATGGTGTGGGCGGCGAAGCTCACGATGATGCATGCTACGTGAGGGCCAAATTGTTGGGGGGATTTCGAGCATGCGGAGTGCTTCGTCGTAGGCCCTCGGGGCGACAGACGTGGGGTTGGATCTCGACGCTCAGGCTTGCCTAGACGGACTCCTTGCGCAGCGCGATCGACGACACGATCGTCGGCCATTCGAAACGAGCGAGCCACACGGCCAGCCTCGACACCCCTATTGCCAAGGCCTCATTGGTGGGAAAAACGTGGGCAACGAAGCGAGAATAATCATGGGATAATGTGCTGGGATTTGGCTAGACAAGCTCGATGGTGTGGGCGGCGACACTAACGATGATGCATGCTACACGAGAGCCAAATGGTTGGGGGGATTTCGAGAATGCGTAGTGCTTCCTCGCAGGCCCTTGAGGCGGCAGATGTGGGGTTGGATCTCGACGCTCATGCTTGCCTAGGCGGACTCATTGAGCAGCGCGATCGACGACACGATCGTCGGTCGTTAAAAACGAGCGAGCCAGACGGCCAGCCTCGGCACCCCTACTGCCAAGGCCTCATTGGTGGGAAAAACGTGGGCAACGAAGCGAGAATAATCGTGGGATAATGTGCTAGGATATGGCTAGACAAGCTCGATGGTGTGGGCAGCGAAGCTCACGATGATGCATACTACGTGAGGACCAAATTGTTGGGGAGATTTCGAGCATGCGGAGTGCTTCGTCGTAGGCCCTCGGGGCGACAGACGTGGGGTTGGATCTCGCGCTCATGCTTGCCTAGGCGGACTCATTGCGCAGCGCGATCGACGACACGATCGTCGGCCGTTTGAAACGAGAGAGCCACACAGCCAACCTCGGCACCCCTACTGCCAAGGCCTCATTGGTGGGAAAAACGTGGGCAACGAAGCGAGAATAATCGTGGGATTATGTGCTGGGATATGGCTAGACAAGCTCGATGGTGTGGGCGGCGAATCTCACGATGATGCATGCTACGTGAGGGCCAAATTGTTGGGGGGATTTCGAGCATGCGGAGTGCTTCGTCGAAGACCCTCGGGGCGGTAGACGTGGGGTGGGATTTCGACGCTCATGCTTCCCTAGGCGGACTCATTACGCAGCGCAATCGACGACATGATCGTCGGCCGTTAGAAACGAGCGAGCCACACGGCCAGCCTCGGCACCCCTATTGCCAAGGCCTCATTGGTGGGAAAAACGTGGGCAACGAAGCGAGAATAATCATGGGATAATGTGCTGAGATTTGGCTAGACAAGCTCGGTGGCGAAGCTAACGATGATGCATGCTACACGAGAGCCAAATGGTTGGGGGGATTTCGAGAATGCGTAGTGCTTCCTCGTAGGCCATTGAGGCAGCAGACGTGGGGTTGGATCTTGACGCTCATGCTTGCCTAGGCGGACTCATTATGCAGCGCGATCGACGACACGATCTTCGGCCGTTAAAAACGAGCGAGCCAGACAGCCAGCCTCGGCACCCCTACTGCCAAGGCCTCATTGGTGGGAAAAACGTGGGCAACGAAGCGAGAATAATCGTGGGATAATGTGCTGGGATATGGCTAGACAAGCTCGATGGTGTGGGCGGCGAATCTCACGATGATGCATGCTACGTGAGGGCCAAATTATTGTGGGGATTTCGAGCATGCGGAGTGCTTCGTCGTAGGCCCTCGGGGCGACAGACGTGGGGTTGGATCGCGACGCTCATGCTTGCCTAGGCGGACTCATTGCGCCGCACGATCGATGACACGATCGTCGGCCGTTAGAAACGATAGAGCCACACAGCCAGCCTCGGCACCCCTACTGCCAAGGCCTCATTGGTGGGGAAAACGTGGGCAACGATGAGAGAATAATCGTGGGATAATGTGCTGGGATATGGCTAGACAAGCTCGATGGTGTGGGCGGCGAATCTCACGATGATGCATGCTACGTGAGGGCCAAATTATTGCGGGGATTTCGAGCATGCGGAGTGCTTCGTCGTAGGCCCTCGGGGCGACAGACGTGGGGTTCGATCTCGACGCTCATGCTTGCCTAGGCGGACTCATTGCGCCGCACGATCGATGACACGATCGTCGGCCGTTAGAAACGATAGAGCCACACAGCCAGCCTCGACACCCCTACTGCCAAGGCCTCATTGGTGGGGAAAACGTGGGCAACGATGAGAGAATAATCGTGGGATAATGTGCTGGGATATGGCTAGACAAGCTCGATGGTGTGGGCGGCGAAGCTCACGATGATGCATGCTACGTGAGGGCCAAATTGTTGGGGGGATTTCGAGCATGCGGAGTGCTTCGTCGTAGGCCCTCGGGGCGGCAGACGTGGGGTTGGATCTCGATGCTCATGCTTCCCTAGGTGGAATCAATGCGCAGCGCGATCGACGACACGATCGTCGACCGTTAGAAATGAGCGAGCCACACGGCCAGCCTCGGCACCCCTATTGCCATGGCCTCATTGGTGGGAAAAACGTGGGCAACGAAGCGAGAATAATCATGGGATAATGTGCTGGGATTTGGCTAGACAAGCTCGATGGTGTGGGCGGCGAAGCTAACGATGATGCATGCTATACAAGAGCCAAATGGCTGGGGGGATTTCGAGAATGCGTGGTGCTTCCTCGCAGGCCCTTGAGGAGGCAGACATGGGGTTGGATCTTGACGCTCATGCTTGCCTAGGCGGACTCATTATGCAGCGCGATCGACGACACGATCTTCGGCCATTAGAAACGAGCGAGCCACACGGCCAGCCTCGGCACCCCTATTGCCAAGGCCTCATTGGTGGGAAAAACGTGGGCAACGAAGCGAGAATAATCGTGGGATAATGTGTTGGGATATGGCTAGACAAGCTCGATGGTGTGGGCGGCGAAGCTCACGATGATGCATGCTACGTGAGGGCCAAATTGTGGGGGGGATTTCGAGCATGCGGAGTGCTTCGTCGTAGGCCCCTGAGGCGGCAGACGTGGGGTTGGATCTCGACGCTCATGCTTGCCTAGGCGGAATCATTGCGCAGTGCGATCGACGACACGATCGTCGGCCGTTAGAAGCGAGAGAGCCACACAGCCAGCCTCGGCACCCCTACTGCCAAGGCCTCATTGGTGGGAAAAACGTGGGCAACGAAGCGAGAATAATCGTGGGATAATGTGCTGGGATTTGGCTAGAAAAGCTCGATGGTGTGGGCGGCGAAGCTAACGATGATGCATGCTATACAAGAGCCAAATGGCTGGGGGGATTTCGAGAATGCGTGGTGCTTCCTCGCAGGCCCTTGAGGAGGCAGACATGGGGTTGGATCCTCGACGCTCAGGCTTGCCTAGACGGACTCATTGCTCAGCGCGATCGATGACACGATTGTCGGCCGTTAGAAATGAGCGAGCCAGACAGCCAGCCTCGGCACCCCTACCGCCAAGACCTCATTGGTGGGAAAAACGTGGGCAACGAAGCGAGAATAATCGTGGGATAATGTGCTGGGATATGGCTAGACAAGCTCGATGGTGTGGGCGGCGAATCTCACGATGATGCATGCTACGTGAGGGCCAAATTATTGGGGGGATTTCGAGCATGCGGAGTGCTTCGTCGTAGGCCCTCGGGGCGACAGACGTGGGGTTGGATCTCGCGCTCATGCTTGCCTAGGCGGACTCATTGCGCAGCGCGATCGACGACACGATCGTCGGCCGTTAAAAACGAGCGAGCCAGACGGCCAGCCTCGGCACCCCTACTGCCAAGGCCTCATTGGTGGGAAAACGTGGGCAACGAAGCGAGAATAATCGTGGGATAATGTGCTGGGATATGGCTAGACAAGCTTGATGGTGTGGGCGGCGAAGCTCACGATGATGCATGCTACGTGAGGGCCAAATTGTTGGGGCGATTTCGAGCATGCGGAGTTCTTCGTCGTAGGCCCTCAGGGCGGCAGACGTGGGGTTGGATCTCGACGCTCAGGCTTGCCTAGACGGACTCATTGCTCAGTGCGATCGACGACACGATCGTCGGCCGTTAGAAACGTGCGAGCCACATGGCCCGCCTCGGCACCCCTACTGCCAAGGCCTCATTTATGGGAAAAACGTGGTCAACGAAGCGAGAATAATCGTGGGACAATGTGCTGGGATATGGCTAGACAAGCTCGATGG
>JAJFZO010000808.1:0-2500 GCA_021397835.1 Moringa oleifera
GGGGGCCGCGTCGCACGGAGACGGGCCGCGGGTGGCTCGCCCAGGCAGCCCCCAGCAGGCACGGCATGGGCTGCCCGCCCAGCGTGCGGCAGCGGTGGGCGCGCCAGGCAGGCCGCGGGCGCCCATCGCGAGCCAGCCCCGACGTCCCTGTCCCTCTACTGACTGCCCAGCGTGCGAGCCAGGGGGGCCGCGTCGCACGGAGACTGGGCGCGGGTGGCTCGCCCAGGCAGCCCCCAGCAGGCACGGCATGGGCTGCCCGCCCAGCGTGCGGCAGCGGTGGGCGCGCCAGCCAGGCCACGGGCGCCCATCGCGAGCCAGCCCCCCCGTCCCTGTCTCTCGTCGTAGTGCCCAGCGTGCGAGCCAGGGGTGCTGCATTGCATGGACCCTGGGCATGGGTGGCATGCCTAGGCAGCCCCCAGCAGGCACGGCATGGCTGCTCGCCCAGCATGCGGCAGCGGTGGGCGCGCTAGCCAGGCCGCGGGCGCCCATCGCGAGCCAGCCCCCACGTCCCTGTCCCTCGACTGACTGCCCAGCGTGCGAGCCAGGGGGGCCGCGTCGCACGGAGACTGGGCGCGGGTGGCTCGCCAGGCAGCCCCCAGCAGGCACGGCATGGGCTGCCCGCCCAGCGTGCGGCAGCGGTGGGCGCGCCAGGAAGGCCGCGGGCGCCCATCGCGAGCCAGCCCCCACGTCCCTGTCCCTCGACTGACTGCCCAGCGTGCGAGCCAGGGGGGCCGCGTCGCACGGAGACTGGGCGCGGGTGGCTCGCCCAGGCAGCCCCCAGCAGGCACGGCATGGGCTGCCCGCCCAGCGTGCGGCAGCGGTGGTCGCGCCAGGCAGGCCGCGGGCGCCCATCGCGACCCAGCCCCCACGTCCCTGTCCCTCGACTGACTGCCCAGCGTGCGAGCCAGGGGGGCCGCGTCGCACGGAGACTGGGCGCGGGTGGCTCGCCCAGGCAGCCCCCAGCAGGCACGGCATGGGCTGCCCGCCCAGCGTGCGGCAGCGGTGGGCGCGCCAGGCAGGCCTCGGGCGCCCATCGCGAGCCAGCCCCCACGTCCCTGTCCCTCGACTGACTGCCCAGCGTGCGAGCCAGGGGGGCCGCGTCGCACGGAGACTGGGCGCGGGCGGCTCGCCCAGGCAGCTCGCAGCAGGCACGGCATGGGCTGCCCGCCCAGCGTGCGGCAGCGGTGGGCGTGCCAGGCAGGCGGCGGGCGCCCGTCGCGAGCCAGCCCCCACGTCCCTGTCCCTCGACTGACTGCCCAGCGTGCGAGCAAGGGGGGCCGCATCGCACGGAGACTGGGTGCGGGTGGCTCGCCCAGGCAGCCCCCAGCAGGCACGGCATGGGCTGCTCGCCCCGCTTGCGGCAGCGGTGGGCGCGCCAGGCAGACCGCGGGCGCCCATCGCGAGCCAGCCCCCACGTCCCTGTCCCTCGACTGACTGCCCAGCGTGAGAGCCAGGGGGGCCGCGTCGCACGGAGATTGGGCGCGGGTGGCTCGCCCAGGCAGCCCCCAGCAGGCACGGCATGGGCTGCTCGCCCAGCTTGTGGCAGCGGTGGGCGCGCCAGGCAGGCCGCGGGCGCCCATCGCGACCCAGCCCCCACGTCCCTGTCCCTCGACTGACTGCCCAGCGTGCGAGCCAGGGGGGCCGTGTCGCACGGATACTGGGCGCGGGTGGCTCGCCCAGGCAGCCCCCAGCAGGCACGGCATGGGCTGCCCGCCCAGCGTGCGGCAGCGGTGGGCGCGCCAGGCAGGCCGCAGGCGCCCATCGCGACCCAGCCCCCACGTCCCTGTCCCTCGACTGACTGCCCAGCGTGCGAGCCAGTGGGGCCGCGTCGCACGGAGACTGGGCGCGGGTGGCCCAGGCAGCCCCCACCAGGCACGGCATGGGCTGCTCGCCCAGCGTGCGGCAGCGGTGGGCGCGCCAGGCAGGCCGCGGGCGCCCATCGCGAGCCAGCCCCCACGTCCCTGTCCCTCGACTGACTGCCCAGCGTGCGAGCCAGGGGGGCCGCGTCGCACGGAGACTGGGCGCGGGTGGCTCGCCCAGGCAGCCCCCAGCAGGCACGGCATGGGCTGCCCGCCCAGCGTGCGGCAGCGGTGGGCGCGCCAGGCAGGCCGCGGGCGCCCATCGCGAGCCAGCCCCCACGTCCCTGTCCCTCGACTGACTGCCCAGCGTGCGAGCCAGGGGGGCCGCGTCGCACGGAGACTGGGCGCGGGTGGCTCGCCCAGGCAGCCCCCAGCAGGCACGGCATGGGCTGCCCGCCCAGCGTGCGGCAGCGGTGGGCGCGCCAGGCAGGCCGCGGGCGCCCATCGCGAGCCAGCCCCCACGTCCCTGTCCCTCGACTGACTGCCCAGCGTGCAAGCCAGGGGGGCCGCGTCGCACGGAGACTGGGCGCCAGGCAGGCCGCGGGCGCCCATCGCGAGCCAGCCCCCACGTCCCTGCCCCTTGACTGACTGCCCAGCGTGCGAGCCAGGGTTGCCCCAGCAGTGGCCAGCAGGCACGGCGC
>JAJFZO010000808.1:12500-15000 GCA_021397835.1 Moringa oleifera
GGCATGCCCAGGCAGCCCCCAGCAGGCACGGCATAGGCCAATTGCCCAGTGTGCGGCAGCGGTGAGTGCGCCAGCCAGGACACAGGCGCCCGTCGCGAGCCAGCCCCTCGTCCCTGTCCCTCGACTAAGTGCCCAGCGAGCGAGCCAAGGGAGCCGCGTCACACAGGCCCTGGGCACTGGACGCATGCCCAGGCAGCCTCCAGCAGGCATGGCATGGGCCAAGTGCCCAGCATGCGGCAGCAGTGGCCGCGCCAGCCAGGCCACAGGTGCCCATCGCGAGCCAGCCCCTTGTCCCTGTCCCTCGACTAAGTGCCCAGCGAGCGAGCCATGGGAGCCGCGTCGCATGGACCTTGGGCCCGGGAGGCATGCCCCAGCAGCCCCCAGCAGGCACGGCATGGGCCAAGTGCCCAGCGTGCGGCAGCGGTGGGTGCTCCAGCCAGGACACAGGCGCCCATCGCGAGCCAGCCCCTTGTTCCTGTCCCTCGACTAAGTGCCCAGCGAGCGAGCCAAGGCAGCCGCGTCGCACAGACCCTGGGCATGGGACGCATGCCCAGGCAGCCACCAGCAGGCACGGCATGGGCCAAGTGCCCAGCGTGCGGCAGCGGTGGCCGCGCCAGCCAGGCCACAGGCGCCCATCGCGAGCCAGCCCCTCGTCCCTGTCCCTCGACTGAGTGCCCAGCGTGCGAGCCAGCCTGGCCGCGTTGCATGGACCCTGGGCACAAGAGGGATGCCCCGGCAGCCCCCAGCAGGCACGGCATGGGCTGCTCGCCCAGCGTGCGGCAGCGGTGGGCGCGCCAGGCAGGCCGCGGGCGCCCATCGCGAGCCAGCCCCCACGTCCCTGTCCCTCGACTGACTGCCCAGCGTGCGAGCCAGGGGGGCCGCGTCGCACGGAGACTGGGCGCGGGTGGCTCACCCAGGAAGCCCCCAGCAGGCACGGCATGGACTGCTCGCTCAGCGTACGGCAGCGGTGGGCGTGCCAGCCAGGCCGCGGGCGCCCATCGCGAGCCAGCCCCCACGTCCCTGTCCCTCGACTGACTGCCCAGCGTGCGAACCAGGGGGGCCGCGTCACACGGAGACTTGGCGCGGGTGCCTCGCCCAGGCAGCCCCCAGCAGGCACGGCATGGGTTGCCCGCCCAGCGTGCGGCTGCGGTGGGCGCGCCAGGTAGGCCGCGGGCGCCCATCGCGAGCCAGCCCCCACGTCCCTGTCCCTCGACTGACTGCCCAGCGTGCGAGCCAGGGGGGCCGCGTCGCACGGATACTGGGCGCGGGTGGCTCGCCCAGGCAGCCCCCAGCAGGCACGGCATGGGCTGCCCGCCCATCGTGCGGCAGCGGTGGGCGCGCCAGGCAGGCCGCGGGCGCCCATCGCGAGCCAGCCCCCACGTCCCTGTCCCTCGACTGACTGCCCAGCGTGCGAGCCAGGGGTGCCCCAGCAGTGGCCAGCAGGCACGGCGCCAGCCTTGCCAGGGGCGCCCCACGCGAGGCAGCCGCGAGCACGCTGTGAGGCTCGGCACGTGCTGTGGGTGTCGATTTCGTGGGCAAGCTGGCCTTGGCCGTGGCCCCTGGCTTTGATGGACCCTTAGGGCTGCCATGGGGTGGCTGGAGGTGCGCTGGACAGGGCAGCCAGCATGCACCATGGGCCAGGCAGAGGCACAGCTGCCCCAGCCTGCTGGCCGCAATGCCCAGTTGCGAAGTTGTTGTGAATTGTCCGTCTTTTCATCATGGAATTGGTCCCAAAATGACTCAAATAATTCGTGTAATTCATGAGGAGTCTGCCCCTGAAGTTTGGGATCATTTCGACTCACGGGCTATTTTTGATGATTTTTTCAATTTTCGGCTGTAAAAAATTCATTAAAAAAAATTTTGTGCCCAGAAAATTCTGAAATTTTTTCTGGTTGTAGATATGATTATTCTCCATTTATGTACAAAATTTCAGCTCAAAATTCCAAGTAAATAATTTTTTAGACCCATTATGACGGCTCAGACATATGGATGTTTCCTCCTGCCGGAAGTGAAATTTCATTTAAGACTCTTTAGGGGGGAGGTGGGTCTCTCAGCTTGCTGGGAGCCAACAGGCCATGCGTGCCTCCCCCCCTGCCCATCCCACGTGGGCAGGCGCTGGGCTTGGGCAACCCAGCGCGCATGGCATGGGCAGGGCGGTTTGCTGCCTTGCCCATCCAGCCGGTGGTGCGTGGCTGTGGCGGCCACCACCGCCGGCAGGCAGGCGGCCGGCGACGTCGGCCGAAGAGTGTGGGACGCCCAATCAGTAGCCAACGAAGTGGGAAAACGTGGGAAACGAAATCCGCTAAATTGTGGGCAACGAAATGAGAAAAATCGTGGGATAATGAGCTGGGATGTGGCTACACAAGCTCGATGGTGTGGGCGGCGAAGCTAACGATGATGCATGCTACGCGAGGGCCAAATCGTTGGGGGGATTTCGATCATGCGGAGTGCTTCGTCGCAGGCCCTCGAGGCGGCGGACGCGGGGCTGGATCCCGACGCC
>JAJFZO010000900.1:0-18842 GCA_021397835.1 Moringa oleifera
GATCTCGACGCTCATGCTTGCCTAGGTGGACACATTATGCAGCGCGATTGGCGACACGATCGTCGACCGTTAAAAACGAGCAAGCCAGACGTCCAACCTCGGCACCCCTACTGCCAAGGCCTCATTGGTGGGTAAAACATGGGCAACGAAGCGAGAATAATCATGGGATAATGTGCTGGGATATGGCTAGACAAGCTCGATGGTGTGGGCGGCGAAGCTCACGATGATGCATGCTACGTGAGGGGCAAATTGTTGGGGGGATTTCGAGCATGGGGAGTGCTTCGTCGTAGGCCCTCGGGGCGGTAGACGTGTGGTTGGATCTCGACGCTCATGCTTGCCTAGGCGGACTCATTGCGCAGCGCGATCGACGACACGATCGTCGGCCGTTAAAAACGAGCGAGCCACACGGCCAGCCTCGGCACCCCTACTGCCAAGGCCTCATTGGTGGGAAAAACCGTGGGCAACGAAGCGAGAATAATCATGGGATAATGTGCTGGGATATGGCTAGACAAGCTCGATGGTGTGGGCAGCGAAGCTCACGATGATGCATGCTACGTGAGGGCCAAATTGTTGGGGGGATTTCGAGCATGCAGAGTGCTTCGTCGTAGGCCCTCGGGGCGGCAGACGTGGGGTTGGATCTCGACGCTCATGCTTGCCTAGGCGGACTCATTGCGCAGCGCGATCGACAACACGATCGTCGACCGTTAGAAACGAGCGAGTCACACGGCCAGCCTCATTGGTGGGAAAAACGTGGGCAACGAAGCGAGAATAATCGTGGGATAATGTGCTGGGATTTGGCTAGACAAGCTCGATGGTGTGGGCGGTGAAGCTAACGATGATGCATGCTACATGAGAGCCAAATGATTGGGGGGATTTCGAGAATGCGTAGTGCTTCCTCACAGGCCCTCGAGGCGGCAGACGTTGGGTTGGATCTCAACGCTCATGCTTGCCTAGGCGGACTCATTATGCAGCGCGATCGACGACATGATTGTCGGCCATTAAAAACGAGCGAACCAGACGGCCAGCCTCGGCACCCTTACTGCCAAGGCCTCATTGGTGGAAAAAACGTGGGCAACGGAGCGAGAATAATCGTGGGATAATGTGCTGGGATATGGCTAGACAAGCTCGATGGTGTGGGCGGCGAAGCTCACGATGATGCATGCTATGTGAGGGCCAAATTGTTAGGGGGATTTCGAGCATGCGGAGTGCTTCGTCGAAGGCCCTCGGGGCGGCAGACGTGGGGTTGGATCTCGACGCTCATTCTTGCTTAGGCGGACTCATTGCGCAGCGCGATCGACGACACGATCGTCGGCCGTTAGAAACGAGCGAGCCACACGGCCAGCCTCGGCACCCCTACTGCCAAGGCCTCATTGGTGGGAAAAACGTGGGCAACGAAGCGAGAATAATCGTGGGATAATGTGCTGGGATATGGCTAGACAAGCTCGATGGTGTGGGCGGCGAAGCTCACGATGATGCATGCTACGTCTGGGCCAAATTGTTGGGGGGATTTTGAGCATGCGTAGTACTTCGTCGTAGGCGCTCGGGGCGCAAGATGTGGGGTTGGATCTCGACGCTCATGCTTGCCTAGGCGGTCTCATTGCGCAGCGCGATTGATGACACGATCGTCGGCCGTTAGAAACGAGCGAGCCACACAGCCAGCCTCGGCACCCCTACTGCCAAGGCCTCATTGGTGGGAAAAATGTGGGCAACAAAGCGAGAATAATCGTGGAATAATGTGCTGGGATTTGGCTAGACAAGCTCGATGGTGTGGGCGGCAAAGCTAACGACGATGCATGCTACACGAGAGCCAAATGGTTGGGGGGATTTCGAGAATGCGTAGTGCTTCCTCGCAGGCCCTTGAGGCGGCAGACGTGGGGTTGGATCTCGACGCTCATGCTTGCCTAGGCGGACTCATTATGCAGCGCGATCGACGACACGATCGTCGGCCGTTCGAAACGAGCGAGCCACACAGCCAGTCTCGGCACCCCTACTGCCAAGGCCTCACTGGTGGGAAAAACGTGTGCAACGAAGCGAGAATAATCGTGGGATAATGTGCTGTGATATGGCTAGACAAGCTCGATGGTGTGGGCGGCGAAGCTCACGATGATGCATGCTACGTGAGGGCCAAATTGTTGGGGGGATTTCGAGCATGCGGAATGCTTCGTCATAGGCCCTCGGGGCGGCAGACGTGGGGTTGGATCTCGACGCTCATGCTTGCCTAGACGGACTAATTATACAGCGCGATCGACGACACGATTGTCGACCGTTAAAAACGAGAGAGCCAGACGGCCAGCCTCGGCACCCTTACTGCCAAGGCCTCATTGGTGGGAAAAACGTGGGCAACGGAGCCATGATAATCGTGGGATAATGTGCTGGGATAGGGCTAGACAAGCTCGATGGTGTGGGCGGCGAAGCTCACGATGATTCATGCTACGTGAGGGCCAAATTGTTAGGGGGATTTCGAGCATGCCGAGTGCTTCGTCGTAGACCCTCGGGGCGGCAGACGTGGGGTTGGATCTCGACGCTCATGCTTGCCTAGGCGGACTCATTGCGCAGCGCGATCGACGACACGATCGTCGACCGTTAGAAACGAGCAAGCCACATGGCCAGCATCGGCACCCCTATTGCCAAGGCCTCATTGGTGGGAAAAACGTGGGCAACGAAGTGACAATAATCGTGGGATAATGTGCTGGGATTTGGCTAGACAAGCTCGATGGTGTGGGCGGCGAAGCTAACGATGATGCATGCTACACGAGAGCCAAATGATTGGGGGGATTTCGAGAATGCGTAGTGCTTCCTCGCAGGCCCTCGAGGCGACAGACGTTGGGTTGGATCTCAACGCTCATGCTTGCCTAGGCGGACTCATTATGCAGCGCGATCGACGACACGATCGTCGGCCGTTAAAAACGAGCGAGCCAGACATCCAACCTCGGCACCCCTACTGCCAAGGCCTCATTGGTGGGAAAAACATGGGCAACGAAGCGAGAATAATCGTGGGATAATGTGCTGGGATATGGCTAGACAAGCTCGATGCTGTGGGCGACGAAGCTCACGATGATGCATGCTACGTCAGGGCCAAATTGTTGGGGTATTTCGAGCATGCGGAATGCTTCGTCGTAGGCCCTCGGGGCGGTAGACGTGTGGTTGGATCTCGACGCTCATGCTTGCCTAGGTGGACTCATTGCGCAGCGCGATCGACGACACGACCGTCGGCCGTTAGAAACGAGCGAGTTACACGGCCAGCCTCGGCACCCCTATTGCCAAGGCCTCATTGGTGGGAAAAACATGGGCAACGAAGAGAGAATAATCGTGGGATAATGTGCTGGGATTTGGCTAGAAAAGCTCGATGGTGTGGGCGGCGAAGCTAACGATGATGCATGCTACACGAGAGCCAAATGGTTGGGAGGATTTCGAGAATGCGTAGTGCTTCCTCGCAGGCCCTTGAGGCGGCAGACGTGGGGTTGGATCTCGACGCTCATGCTTGCCTAGGTGGACTAATTATGCAGCGCGATCGACGACACGATTGTCGGCCGTTAAAAACGAGCGAGCCAAACGGCCAGCCTCGGCACCCTTACTGCCAAGGCCTCATTGCTGGGAAAAACGTGGGCAACGGAGCGAGAATAATTGTGGGATAATGTGCTGGAATTTGGCTAGACAAGCCCGATGGTGTGGGCGGCGAAGCTCACGATGATGCATGCCACGTGAGGGCCAAATTGTTGGGGGGATTTCGAGCATGCGGAGTGCTTCGTCGTAGGCCCTCGGGGCGGCAGACGTGGGGTTGGATCTCGACGCTCATGCTTGCCTAGGCGGACTCATTGCGCAGCGCGATCGACGACACGATCGTCGGCCGTTAAAAACGAGCGAGCCAGACATCCAACTTCGGCACCCCTACTGCCAAGGCCTCATTGGTGGGAAAAACATGGGCAACGAACCGAGAATAATCGTGGGATAATGTGCTGGGATATGGCTAGACAAGCTCGATGCTGTGGGCGACGAAGCTCACGATGATGCATGCTACGTCAGGGCCAAATTGTTGGGGTATTTCGAGCATTCGGAATGGTTCGTCGTAGGCCCTCGGGGCGGTAGACGTGTGGTTGGATCTCGACGCTCATTCTTGCTTAGGCGGACTCATTGCGCAGCGCGATCGACGACACGATCGTCGGCCGTAAGAAATGAGCGAGCCACACAGCCAGCCTCAGCAGCCCTACTGCCAAGGCCTCATTGGTCGGAAAAACGTGGGCAACGAAGCGAGAATAATCGTGGGATAATGTGCTGGGATATGGCTAGACAAGCTCGATGGTGTGGGCGGCGAAGCTCACGATGATGCATGCTACGTCTGGGCCAAATTGTTGGGGGGATTTTGAGCATGCGTAGTACTTCGTCGTAGGCGCTCGGGGCGGCAGATGTGGGGTTGGATCTCGACGCTCATGCTTGCCTAGGCGGTCTCATTGCGTAGCGCGATCGATGACACGATCGTCGGCCGTTAGAAACGAGCGAGACACACAGCCAGCCTCGGCACCCCTACTGCCAAGGCCTCATTGGGGGGAAAAACGTGGGCAACAAAGCGAGAATAATCATGGGATAATGTGCTGGGATTTGGCTAGACAAGCTCGATGGTGTGGGCGGCGAAGCTAACGATGATGCATGCTACACGAGGGCCAAATGGTTGGGGGGATTTCGAGAATGCGTAGTGCTTCCTCGCAGGCCCTTGAGGAGGCAGACATGGGGTTGGATCTCGACGCTCATGCTTGCCTAGGCGGACTCATTGCGCAGCGCGATCGATGACACGATCGTCGGCTGTTAGAAACGAGCGAGCCACACAGCCAGCCTCGGCACCCCTACTGCCAAGGCCTCATTGGTGGAAAAAATGCGGGCAACGAAGTGAGCATAATTGTGGGATAATGTGCTGGAATATGGGTAGACAAGCTCGATGGTGTGGGCGGCGAAGCTCAGGATGATGCATGCTACGTGAGGGCCAAATTGTTGGGGGGATTTCGAGCATGCGGAGTGCTTCGTCGTAGGCCCTCGGGGCGACAGACGTGGGGTTGGATCTCGACGCTAATGCTGGCCTAGGCAGACTCATTGCGCAACGCGATCGACGACACGATCGTCGACCGTTAGAAACAAGTGAGCCACACGGCTAGCCTCGGCACCACTACTGCCAAGGCCTCATTGGTGGGAAAAACGTGGGCAACGAAGCGAGAATAATCGTGGGATAATGTGCTGGGATATGGCTAGACAAGCTCGATGGTGTGGGCGGCGAAGCTCACGATGATGCATGCTACGTGAGGGCCAAATTGTTGGGGGGATTTCAAGCATGCGGAATGCTTCGTCATAGGCCCTCGGGGCGGCAGACGTGGGGTTGGATCTCGACGCTCATGCTTGCCTAGGCGGACTAATTATACAGCGCGATCGATTACACGATTGTCGGCCGTTAAAAACGAGCGAGCCAGACGGCCAGCCTCGGTACCCTTACTGCCAAGGCCTCATTGGTGGGAAAAACGTGGGCAACGGAGCCATGATAATCGTGGGATAATGTGCTGGGATATGGCTAGACAAGCTCGATGGTGTGGGCGGCGAAGCTCACGATGATGCATACTACATGAGGGCCAAATTGTTGGGGGGATTTCGAGCATGCGGAGTGCTTCGTCGTGGGCCCTCGGGGCGGCAGACGTGGGGTTGGATCTCGACGCTCATGCTTGCCTAGGCGGACTCATTGCGCAGCGCGATCGATGACACGATCGTCGGCGTTAGAAACGAGCGAGCCACACAGCCAGCCTCGGCACACCTACTGCCAAGGCCTCATTGGTGGGAAAAACGTGGGCAACGAAGCGAGAATAATCGTGGGATAATGTGCTGGGATTTGGCTAGACAAGCTCGATGGTGTGGGCGGCGAAGCTAACGATGATGCATGCTACGTGCGGGCCAAATTGTTGGGGGGATTTGGAGCATGCGGAATGCTTCGTCGTAGGCCCTCGGGGCGGTAGACGTGGGGTTGGATCTCGACGATCATGCTTGCCTAGGGGGACTCATTGCGCAGCGCGATCGACGACACGATCGTCGGCCGTTAGAAACGAGCGAGCCACACGGCCAGCCTCGGCACCCCTATTGCAAGGCTCATTGGTGGGAAAAACGTGGGCAACGAAGCCGAATAATCGTGGGATAATGTGCTGGGATTTGGCTAGACAAGCTCGATGGTGTGGGCGGCGAAGCTAACGATGATGCATGCTACACGAGAGCCAAATGATTGGGGGGATTTCGAGAATGCGTAGTGCTTCCTCGCAGGCCCTCGAGGCGACAGACGTTGGGTTGGATCTCAACGCTCATGCTTGCCTAGGCGGACTCATTATGCAGCGCGATCGACGACACGATCGTCGGCCGTTAAAAACGAGCGAGCCAGACATCCAGCTCGGCACCCCTACTGCCAAGGCCTCATTGGTGGGAAAAAATGGGCAGCGAGCGAGAATATCGTGGATAATGTGCTGGGGATATGCTCAGAACAAGCGCGATGCTGTGGGCGACGAAGCTCCACGATGATGCCGTGCTACGTCGGCAAATTGTGGGGGTATTTCGAGCATGCGGAATGCTTCGTCGTAGGCCCTCGGGGCGGTAGACGTGTGGTTGGATCTCGACGCTCATGCTTGCCTAGGGGGACTCATTGCGCAGCGCGATCGACGACACGACCGTCGGCCGTTAGAAACGAGCGAGTCACACGGCCAGCCTCGGCACCCCTATTGCCAAGGCCTCATTGGTGGGAAAAACGTGGGCAACGAAGGGAGAATAATCATGGGATAATGTGCTGGGATTTGGCTTGACAAGCACGATGGTGTGGGCGGCGAAGCTAACGATGATGCATGCTACACGAGAGCCAAATGGTTGGGGCGATTTCGAGAATGCGTAGTGCTTCCTCGCAGGCCCTTGAGGCGGGGCAGAACGTGGGGTGGATCCTCAGACGCTCATGCTTGCCTAGGCGGACCTATTGGGGAGGGGGGGAGAAAAACGGAAGATAAGACGCAAGGGGAAAAGGGCGCGAAGATTCGCGGGACATGATTTGTCGGAGCGCTTTAGTAAAAAACGAACGAGCCAAACGGCCAGCCTCGGCACCCCTACTGCCAAGGCCTCATTGGTGGGAATAACGTGGGCAACGAAGCGACAATAATCGTGGATAATGTGCTGGGATATGGCTAGACAAGCTCGATGGTGTGGGCGGCGAAGCTCACGATGATGCATGCTACGTGAGGGCCAAACTGTTAGGGGGATTTCGAGCATGCGGAGTGCTTCGTCGTAGACCCTCGGGGCGGCAGACGTGGGGTTGGATCTCGACGCTCATGCTTGCCTAGGCGGACTCATTGCGCAGCGCGATCGACGACACGATCGTCGGCCGTTAAAAACGAGCGAGCCAGACGGCCAGCCTCGGCACCCCTACTGCCAAGGCCTCAATGGTCGGAAAAACATGGGCAACGAAGCGAGAATAATCGTGGGATAATGTGCTGGGATATGGCTAGACAAGCTCGATGGTGTGGGCGGCGAAGCTCACGATGATGCATGCTACGTGAGGGCCAAATTGTTGGGGGGATTTCGAGCATGCTGAGCGCTTCCTCGTAGGCCCTCGGGGCGGCAAACGTGGGGTTGGATCTCGACGCTCATTCTTGCCTAGGCGGACTCATTGCGCAGCGCGATCGACAACACGATCGTCGGCCGTTAGAAACGAGCGAGCCACACAGCCAGCCTCGGCACCCCTACGGCCTAGGCCTCATTGGTGGGAAAAACGTGGGCACGAAGCGAGAATAATCGTGGGTAATGTGCTGGGATTTGGCTAGACAAGCTCGATGGTGTGGGCGGTGAAGCTCACGATGATGCATGCTACGTGAGGGCCAAATTGTTGGGGGGATTTCGAGCATGCGGAGTACTTCGTCGTAGGCCCTCGGGGCGGCAGACGTGGGGTTGGATCTCGACGCTCATGCTTGCCTAGGCGGTCTCATTGCGCAGCGCGATAGACGACACGATCGTCGGCCGTTAGAAACGAGCGAGCCACACGGCTATCCTCGGTACCTCCATTGCCAAGGCCTCATTGGTGGGCAAAATGTGGGCAACGACGCGAGAATAATCATGGGATAATGTGCTGGGATTTGGCTAGACTAGCTCGATCGTGTGGGCGGCGAAGCTAACGATGATGCATGCTACACGAGAGCCAAATGGTTAGGGGGATTTCGAGAATGCGTAGTGCTTCCTCGCAGGCCCTTGAGGCAGCAGACGTGGCGTTGGATCTCGACTCTCATGCTTGCCTAGGCGGACTCATTATGCAGCGCGATCGACGACAAGATCGTCGACCGTTAAAAACGAGCGAGCCAGGCGGCCAGCCTTGGCACCACTACTGCCAAGGCCTCACTTGTGGGAAAAATGTGGGCAACGAAGCGAGAATAATCGTGGGATAATGTGCTGGGATATGGCTAGACAAGCTCGATGGTATGGGCGGCGAAGCTCACGATGATGCATGCTACGTGAGGGCCAAATTGTTGGGGGGATTTCGAGCATGCGGAGTGCTTCGTCGTAGGCCCTCGGGGCGACAGACGTGGGGTTGGATCTCGACGCTCATGCTGGCCTAGGTGGACTCATTGCGCAACGCGATCGACGACACGACCGTCGGCCGTTAGAAACGAGCGAGCCACACGGCCAGCCTCGGCACCCCTATTGCCAAGGCCTCATTGGTGGGAAAAACGTGGGCAACGAAGCGAGAATAATCGTGGGATAATGTGCTGGGATATGGCTAGACAAGCTCGATGGTATGGGCGGCGAAGCTCACGATGATGCATGCTACGTGAGGGCCAAATTGTTGGGGGGATTTCGAGCATGCGGAGTGCTTCGTCGTGGGCCCTCGGGGCGACAGACGTGGGGTTGGATCTCGACGCTCATGCTGGCCTAGGCGGACTCATTGCGCAACGCGATCGACGACACGATCGTCGGTCGTTAGAAACGAGCGAGCCACACGCTAGCCTAGCCACTCCCTACTGCCAGGCTCATTGGTGGGAAAAACTTGGGCAAGAAGCTAGATAACTCGTGGATAATTTGCTGGGATCTGGGCTAGACAAGCTCGTGCTGTTGGGCAGGCGAAGCCTCACGGATGATGCTGCTACTCAGGGCCAAATTGTTGGGTTTTCGAGCATCGGAGTGCTTCGTCGTAGGCCCTCGGGGCGGTAGACTGTGTGTTGTATCTCGAACGCTCATGCTGGCCTAGGGGGGACTTCATTGCGCAGCGCGTCGACGCACGAACCGTCGCCGGTAGAACGAGCGAGCCAAACGGCCAGCCTCGGCACCCCTACTGCCAAAGCCTCATTGGTGGGAAAAACGTGGGCAACGAAGCGAGAATTATCGTGGGATAATGTGCTGGGATTTGGCTAGACAAGCTCGATGGTGTGGGTGGCGAAGCTAACGATGATGCATGCTACACGAGAGTCAAATGGTTGGGGGGATTTCGAGAATGCGTAGTGCTTCCTTGCAGGCCCTTGAGGCGGCAGACGTGGGGTTTGATCTCGACGCTCATGCTTCCCTAGGCGGACTAATTATGCAGCGCGATCGACGACACGATTGTCGGCCGTTAAAAACGAGCGAGCCAGACAGTCAGCCTCGGCACCCTTACTGCCAAGGCCTCATTGGTGGGAAAAACGTGGGCAATGGAGCGAGAATAATCGTGGGATAATGTGCTGGGAAATGGCTAGACAAGCTCGATGGTGTGGGCGGCGAAGCTCACGATGATGCATGCTACGTGAGTGCCAAATTGTTGGGGGGATTTCGAGCATGCGGAGCGCTTCGTCGAAGGCACTCGGGGCGGCAGACGTGGGGTTGGATCTCGACGCTCATTCTTGCCTAGGCAGACTCATTGCACAACGCGATCGACGACACGATCATCGGTTGTTAGAAACGAGTGAGCCAAACGGCTAGCCTCGGTACCCCTACTGCCAAGGCCTCATTGGTGGGAAAAACGTGGGCAACGAAGTGAGAATAATCGTCGGATAATGTGCTTGGATATGGCTAGACAAGCTCGATGGTGTGGGCTGCGCAGCTCACGATGATGCATGCTACTTAAGGGCCAAATCGTTGGGGGGATTTTGAGCATGCGGAGTGCTTCGTCGTAGGCCCTCGGAGCAGCAGACATGGGGTTGGATCTCGACGCTCATGCTTGCCTAGGCGGACTCATTGCGCAGCGCGTTCGATGACACGATCGTCGACCGTTAGAAACGAGTGAGCCACACGGCTAGCCTCGGCACCCCTACTGCCAAGGCCTTATTGGTGGGAAAAACGTGGGCAACGAAGCGAGAATAATCGTGGGATAATGTGTTGGGATTTGGCTAGACAAACTCGATGGTGTGGGCGGCGAAGCTCACGATGATGCATGCTACGTGAGGGCCAAATTATTGGGGGGATTTAGAGCATGCGGAGTGCTTCATCGTAGGCCCTCAGGGCGACAGACATGGGGTTGGATCTCGATGCTCATGCTTGCCTAGGCGGACTCGTTGTGCAGCGCGATCGACGACACGATCGTCGGCCGTTAGAAACGAGTGAGCCACACGGCTAGCCTCGGCACCCCTACTGCCAAGGCCTCATTGGTGGGAAAAACGTGGGCAAAAAAGCGAGAATAATCGTGGGATAATGAGCTAGGATATGGCTAGACAAGCTCGATGTTGTGGGCGGCGAAGCTCACGATGATGCATGCTACGTAAGGGCCAAATTTTTGGGGGGATTTCGAGCATGCGAAGTGCTTCGTCGTAGGCCCTCGGGGCAGCAGAGGTGGGGTTGGATCTCGCGCTCATGCTTGCCTAGGCAGACTAATTATGCAGCGCGATCGACGACACGATCGTCGACCGTTAAAAACGAGCGAGCCAGACGGCCAGCCTCGGCACCCCTACTGCCAAGGCCTCATTGGCGGGAAAAACGTGGGCAAGGAAGCGAGAATAATCGTGGGATAATATGCTGGGATATGGCTAAACAAGCTCGATGGTGTGGGCGGCGAAGCTCACGATGATGCATGGTACGTGAGGGCCAAATTGTTGGGGGGATTTCGAGCATTCGGAGTGCTTCGTCGTAGGCCCTCGTGGCGGTAAACGTGGGGTTGGATCTTGATGCTCTTGCTTGCCTAGGCGGACTCATTGCGGAGCGTGATCGACGACACGATCGTCAGCCGTTAGAAACGAGCGAGCCACACAGCCAGCCTCGGCACCTCCATTGCCAAGGCCTCATTGGTGGGAAAAACGTGGGCAACGAAGCGAGAATAATCATGGGATAATGTGCTGGGATTTAACTAGACAAGCTCGATGGTGTGGGCGGCGAAGCTCACGATGATGCATTCTACGTGAGGGCCAAATTGTTGGGGGGATTTCGAGCATGCGGAGTGCTTCGTCGTAGGCCCTCGGGGCGGCAGACGTGGGGTTGGATCTCGACGCTCATGCTTACCTAGGCGGACTCATTATGCAGCGCGATCGACGACACGATCGTCGGCCGTTAAAAACGAGCGAGCCAGACGGCCAGCCTCGGCACCCCTACTGCCAAGGCCTCATTGGTGGGAAAAACATGGGCAACGAAGCGAGAATAATCATGGGATAATGTGCAGGGATATGGCTAGACAAGCTCGATGGTGTGGGCGGCGAAGCTCACGATGATGCATGCTATGTGAGGGCCGAATTATTGGGGGGATTTGGAGCTTGCGGAGAGCTTCGTCGAAGGCCCTCGGGGCGGCAGACGTGGGGTTGGATCTCGATGCTCATGCTTGCCTAGGCGAACTCATTGCGCAGCGCGATCGATGACACGATCGTCGGCCGTTAGAAACAAGCGAGCCACACAGCTAGTCTCGGCACCCCTACTGCCAAGGCCTCATTGGTGGGAAAAATGTGTGCAATGAAGCGAGAATAATCCTAGGATAATGTGCTGGGATATGGCTAGACAAGCTCGATGGTGTGGGCGGCGAAGCTCACGATGATGCATGCTATGTGAGGGCCAAATTGCTGGGGGGATTTCGAGCATGCGGAGTGCTTCGTCGTAGGCCGTCGGGGCGGCAGACGTGGGGTTGGATCTCAACGCTCATGCTTGCCTAGGCGGACTCATTGCGCAGCGCGATCGACGACACGATCGTCGGCCGTTAGAAACAAGTGAGCCACACGGCTAGCATCGGCACCCCTACTGCCAAGGCCTCATTGGCGGGAAAAACGTGGGCAACGAAGCGAGAATAATCGTGGGATAATGTGCTGGGATATGGCTAGACAAGCTCGATGGTGTGGGCGGCGAAGCTCACGATGATGCATGGTACGTGAGGGCCAAATTATTAAGGGGATTTCGAGCATGCGGAGTACTTCGTCGTAGGCCCTCGTGGCGGTAAACGTGGGGTTGGATCTCGATGCTCATGCTTGCCTAGGCGGACTCATTGCGGAGCGTGATCGACGACACGATCGTCGGCCGTTAGAAACGAGCGAGCCACACAGCCAGCCTCGGCACCCCCATTGCCAAGGCCTCATTGGTGGGAAAAACGTGGGCAACGAAGCGAGAATAATCATGGGATAATGTGCTGGGATTTGGCTAGACAAGCTCGACGGTGTGGGCGGCGAAGCTAACGATGATGCATGCTACATGAGAGCCAAATGGTTAGGGGAATTTCGAGAATGCGTAGTGCTTCCTCGCAGGCCCTTGAGGCGGCAGACGTGGGGTTGGATCTCGACGCTCATGCTTGCCTAGGCGGACTAATTATGCAGCGCGATCGACGACACGATCGTCGGCCGTTAAAAACGGGCGAGTCAGACGGCCAGTCTCGGCACCCCTACTGCCAAGGCCTCATTGGTGGGAAAAACGTGGGCAACGAAGCGAGAATAATCGTGGGATAATGTCTTGGGATATGGCTAGACAAGCTCGATGGTGTGGGCGGCGAAGCTCACGATGATGCATTCTACGTGAGGGCCAAATTGTTGGGGGGATTTCGAGCATGCGGAGGTGGCTTTCGTCTAGGCCCTCGGGCGGCAGACGTGGGGTTGGATCTCGACGCTCATGCTTGCCTAGGCGGACACATTGCGCAGCGCGATCGACGACACGATCGTCGGCTGTTAGAAACGAGCGAGCCACACAGCCAGCCTCGGTACCTCTACTTGCAAGGCCTCATTGGTGGGAAAAATTCGGGCAACGAAGCGAGCATAATTGTGGGATAATGTGCTGGGATTTGGCTAGACAAGCTCGATGGTGTGGGCGGCGAAGCTTACGATGATGCATGCTACACGAGAGCCAAATGGTTGGGGGGATTTCGAGAATGCGTAGTGCTTCATCGCAGGCCCTTGAGGCGGCAGACGTGGGGTTGGATCTCGACGCTCATGCTTGCCTAGGCGGACTCATTATGCAACGCGATTGACGACACGATCGTCGGCCGTTAAAAACGAGCGAGCCAGACGGCCAACCTCAGCACCCCTACTGCCAAGGCCTCATTGGTGGGAAAAACATGGGCAACGAAGCGAGAATAATCATGGGATAATGTGCAGGGATATGGCTAGACAAGCTCGATGGTGTGGGCGGCGAAGCTCACATGATGCATGCTAAACCGTTGGAAGTGGGGGCCCCCCCCCGGGAAATTTAAAAAAAAAAAAAAATTTTTTAGGAAGGGGGGGGGGAGGAGGGGGATTGTACTGCCCGAGACCTTCTCGAAGGCCCTCGGGCGGCAGACTTGGGGTTGGATCTCGATGCTCATGCTTGCTAGGCGGACCTCTTGCGTCGCGCGATCGCGCCCCGATCGTGTCCCGGCCGTTAGAACAAGCGGCCCCACATCAATCCTCGGCACCCCTACTGCCAACGCCTCATTGGTGGGAAAAACGTGGGCAACGAAGCGAGAATAATCCTGGGATAATGTGCTGGGATATGGCTAGACAAGCTCGATGGTGTGGGCGGCGAAGCTCACGATGATGCATGCTATGTGAGGGCCAAATTGCTGGGGGGATTTCGAGCATGCGGAGTGCTTTGTCGTAGGCCGTCGGGGCGGCAGACGTGGGGTTGGATCTCAACGCTCATGCTTGCCTAGGCGGACTCATTGCGCAGCGCGATCGACGACACGATCGTCGGCCGTTAGAAACAAGTGAGCCACACGGCTAGCATCGGCACCCCTACTGCCAAGGCCTCATTGGTGGGAAAAACGTGGGCAACGAAGCGAGAATAATCGTGGGATAATGTGCTGGGATATGGCTAGACAAGCTCGATGGTGTGGGCGGCGAAGCTCACGATGATGCATGGTACGTGAGGGCCAAATTATTAAGGGGATTTCGAGCATGCGGAGTACTTCGTCGTAGGCCCTCGTGGCGGTAAACGTGGGGTTGGATCTCGATGCTCATGCTTGCCTAGGCGGACTCATTGCGGAGCGTGATCGACGACACGATCGTCGGCCGTTAGAAACGAGCGAGCCACACAGCCAGCCTCGGCACCTCCATTGCCAAGGCCTCATTGGTGGGAAAAACGTGGGCAACGAAGCGAGAATAATCGTGGGATAATGTGCTGGGATTTGGCTAGAAAAGCTCGATGGTGTGGGCGGCGAAGCTAACGATGATGCATGCTACACGAGAGCCAAATGGTTGGGAGGATTTCGAGAATGCGTAGTGCTTTCTCGCAGGCCCTTGAGGCGGCAGACGTGGGGTTGGATCTCGACGCTCATGCTTGCCTAGGCGGACTCATTATGCAGCGCGATCGACGACACGATCGTCGGCCGTTAAAAACGAGCGAGTCAGACGGCCAGTCTCGGCACCCCTACTGCCAAGGCCTCATTGGTGGGAAAAACGTGGGCAACGAAGCGAGAATAATCGTGGGATAATGTCCTGGGATATGGCTACACAAGCTCGATGGTGTGGCGGCGAAGCTCACGATGAGTGGGGCTTTCTACGTGAGGGCCAATTGTTGGTGGGGATTTCGAGCATGGGCCGGAGTCTTCGTCCGTCGGCCTCGGGGCGGCAGACGTGTGTTTGAATCTCTGACGCTCAAATGCTTGCCTAGGTTGGACTCATTGCGCAGCGAGAAGTCGACGAGTGAGAACACCGTCGGCCGTTAGAAACGAGCGAGCCACACGCCACCTCGGCACCCCCGCCACCGCCGAGCCCAAAGCAACCCTCCCGCGGACGCTATTGGCCAATGCCTCATTGGTGGGGAAAAACGTGGCACGAACGAAGAATAATCATGATAATGTGCTGGGATTTTGCTAGCCAAGCTCGATGGTGTGGGCGACGAAGCTTACGATGATGCATGCTACATGAGAGCCAAATGGTTTGGGGGATTTCGAGAATGCGTAGTGCTTCCTCGCAGGCCCTTGAGGCGGCAGACGTGGGGTTGGATCTCGACGCTCATGCTTGCCTAGGCGGACTCATTACGCAGCGCGATCATCGACAAGATCGTCGGCCGTTAAAAACGAGCGAGCCAGACCACCAGCCTCGGCACCCCTACTGCCAAGGCCTCATTGGTGGGAAAAACGTGGGCAACGAAGCGAGAATAATCATGGGATAATGTGCTGGGATATGGCTACACAAGCTCGATGGTGTGGGCGGCGATGATGCATGCTACGTGAGGGCCAAATTGTTGGGGGGATTTTGAGCATGCGGAGTGCTTCGTTGTAGGCCCTCGGGGCGGCAGACATGGGGTTGGATCTCGACGCTCATGCTTGCCTAGGCGGACTCATTGCGCAACGCGATCGACGACACGATCGTCGGCCGTTAGAAATGAGCGAGCCACAAGGCCAGCCTCGGCACCCCAATTGCCAAGTCTTCATTGGTGGGAAAAACGTGGGCAACGAACCGAGAATAATCCTGGGATAATGTGCTGGGATTTTGCTAAACAAGCTCGATGGTGTGGGCGGCGAAGCTAACGATGATGCATGCTACACGAGAGCCAAATGGTTGGGGGGATTTCGAGAATGCGTAGTGCTTCCTCGCAGGCCCTTGAGGCGGCAGACGTAGGGTTAGATCTCGACGCTCATGCTTGCCTAGGCGGACTCAATATGCAGCGCGATCGACGACACGATCGTCGGTCGTTAAAAACGAGCGAGCCAGACCGCCAGCCTCGGCACCCCTACTGCCAAGGCCTCATTGGTGGGAAAAGCGTGGGCAACGAAGCGAGAATAATCATGGGATAATGTGCTGGGATATGGCTAGACAAGCTCGATGGTGTGGGCGGCGAAGCTTACGATGATGCATGCTACACGAGAGCCAAATGGTTGGGGGGATTTCGAGAATGCATAGTGCTTCCTCGCAGGCCCTTGAGGCAGCAGACGTGGGGTTGGATCTCGACTCTCATGCTTGCCTAGGCGGACTCATTATGCAGCGCGATCGACGACACGATCGTCGACCGTTAAAAACGAGCGAGCCAGACGGCCAGCCTCGGCACCCCTACTGCCAAGGCCTCATTGGTGGGAAAAGCGTGGGCAACGAAGCGAGAATAATCATGGGATAATGTGCTGGGATATGGCTAGACAAGCTCGATGGTGTGGGTGGCGAAGCTTACGGTGATGCATGCTACACGAGAGCCAAATTGTTGGGGGGATTTCGAGAATGCATAGTGCTTCCTCGCAGGCCCTTGAGGCAGCAGACGTGGGGTTGGATCTCGACACTCATGCTTGCCTAGGCGGACTCATTGCGCAGCGCGTTCGATGACACGATCGTCGACCGTTAGAAACGAGTGAGCCACACGGCTAGCCTCGGCACCCCTACTGCCAAGGCCACATTGGTGGGAAAAACGTGGGCAACGAAGCGAGAATAATCGTGGGATAATGTGTTGGGATTTGGCTAGACAAACTCGATGGTGTGGGCGGCGAAGCTCACGATGATGCATGCTACGTGAGGGCCAAATTATTGGGGGGATTTAGAGCATGCGGAGTGCTTCATCGTAGGCCCTCAGGGCGACAGACGTGGGGTTGGATCTCGATGCTCATGCTTGCCTAGGCGGACTCGTTGTGCAGCGCGATCGACGACACGATCGTCGGCCGTTAGAAACGAGTGAGCCACACGGCTAGCCTCGGCACCCCTACTGCCAAGGCCTCATTGGTGGGAAAAATGTGGGCAACAAAGCGAGAATAATCGTGGGATAATGAGCTAGGATATGGCTAGACAAGCTCGATGTTGTGGGCGGCGAAGCTCACGATGATGCATGCTACGTAAGGGCCAAATTTTTGGGGGGATTTCGAGTATGCGAAGTGCTTCGTCGTAGGCCCTCGGGGCAGCAGACGTGGGGTTGGATCTCGACGCTCATGCTTGCCTAGGCGGACTCTTTGCACAGCGCGGTCGACGACACGATAGTCGGCCATTAGAAACGAGCGAGCCACACGGCCAGCCTCGGCAACCCTACTGCCAAGGCCTCATTGGTGGGAAAAATGTGGGCAACGAAGCGAGAATAATCGTGGGATATTGTGCTGCGATTTTGCTAGACAAGCTCGATGGTGTGGTCTGCGAAGCTCACGATGATGCATGCTACCTGAGGGCCAAATTGCTGGGGGGATTTCGAGCATGCGTAGTGCTTCCTCGCCGGCCCTTGAGGCGGCAGACGTGGGGTTGTATCTCGACGCTCATGCTTGCCTAGGCGGACTCATTACGTAGCGCGATCGACCACACAATCGTCGTCCATTAAAAATGAGCGAGCCAGACGGCCCGCCTCGGCACCCCTACTGCCAAGGCCTCATTAGTGGGAAAAACGTTGGCAACGAAGCGAGAATGATCGTGGGATAATGTGCTGGGATTTTGGTAGACAAGCTCGATGGTGTGGGCTGCGAAGCTCATGATGATGCATGCTACGTGAGGGCCAAATTGTTGGGGGGATTTCGAGCATGCGGAGTGCTTCGTCGTAGGCCATCGGGGCGGCAGACGTGGGGTTGGATCTCGACGCTCATGCTTGCCTAGGCGGACTCATTGCGCAGCGCGATTGACGACACGATCATCGGTTGTTAGAAACGAGTGAGCCACACGGCTAGCCTCGGCACCCCTACTGCCAAGGCCTCATTGGCGGGAAAAACATGGGCAACGAAGTGAGAATAATCGTGGGATAATGTGCTGGGATTTGGCTATACAAGCTCGATGGGGTGGGCGGCGAAGCTAACGATGATGCATGCTACACGAGAGCCAAATGGTTGGGGAGATTTCGAGAATGCGTAGTGCTTCCTCGCAGGCCCTTGAGGCGGCAGACGTGGGGTTGGATCTCGACGCTCATGCTTGCCTAGGCGGACTAATTATGCAGTGCGATCGACGACACGATTGTCGGCCGTTAAAAACGAGCGAGCCAGACGGCCAGCCTCGGCACCCTTACTGCCAAGGCCTCATTGCTGGGAAAAACGTGGGCAACGGAGCGAGAATAATCGTGGGATAATGTGCTGGGATATGGCTAGACAAGCTCGATGGTGTGGGCGGCAAAGCTCACGATGATGCATGCTACGTGAGGTCCAAATTGTTGGGGTATTTAGAGCATGCGGAGTGCTTCGTCGTAGGCCCTCGGGGCGGTAGACGTGTGGTTGGATCTCGATGCTCATGCTTGCCTAGGTGGACTCATTGCGCAGCGCGATCGACGACACGTCCGTCGGCCGTTAGAAATGAGCGAGCCACACGGCCAGCCTCGGCACCGCTATTGCCAAGGCCTCATTGGTGGGAAAAACGTGGGCAACGAAGCGACAATAATCGTGGGATAATGTGCTGGGATATGGCTAGAAAAGCTCGATGGTGTGGGCGGCGAAGCTCACGATGATGCATGCTACCTGAGGGCCAAATCGTTGGGGGGATTTCGAGCATGCGTAGTGCTTCCTCGCAGGCCCTTGCGGCGGCAGACGTGGGGTTGGATCTCGACGCTCATGCTTGCCTAGGCGGACT
>JAJFZO010000384.1:0-5000 GCA_021397835.1 Moringa oleifera
GCGTCGCACTGAGCCTGGGCGCGGGTGGCACGCCCAGGCAGCCCCCCGCAGGCACGGCATGGGCTGCCCGCCCAGCGTGCGGCAGCGGTGGGCGCGCCAGCCAGGCCGCGGGCGCCCATCGCGTGCCAGCCCCTCGTCCCTGTCCCTCGACTGACTGCCCAGCGTGCGGGCCAGGGGGCGCCGCGTCGCACTGAGCCTGGGCGCTGGTGGCACGCCAGGCAGCCCCCAGCAGGCACGGCATGGGCTGCCCGCCCAGCGTGCGGCAGCGGTGGGCGCGCCAGCCAGGCCGCGGGCGCCCATCGCGTGCCAGCCCCTCGTCCCTGTCCCTCGACTGACTGCCCAGCGTGCGAGCCAGGGGGGTGCCGCGTCGCACTGAGCCTGGGCGCGGGTGGCACGCCAGGCAGCCCCCAGCAGGCACGGCATGGGCTGCCCGCCCAGCGTGCGGCAGCGGTGGGCGCGCCAGCCAGGCCGCGGGCGGCCATCGCGTGCCAGCCCCTCGTCCCTGTCCCTCGACTGACTGCCCAGCGTGCGAGCCAGGGGGCGCCGCGTCGCACTGAGCCTGGGCGCTGGTGGCACGCCCCGGCAGCCCCCAGCAGGCACGGCATGGGCTGCCCGCCCAGCGTGCGGCAGCGGTGGGCGCGCCAGCCAGGCCGCGGGCGCCCATCGCGAGCCAGCCCCACGTCCCTGTCCCTCGACTGACTGCCCAGCGTGCGAGCCAGGGCGCGCCGCGTCGCACTGACCCTGGGCCCGGATGGCACGCCCAGGCAGCCCCCACGCAGTGCACGGGCCATGGGCCAAAAGTTGCCCAGCGTGCGGCATCCCCCACGTTCTGTCCCTCGACTGGACTAGCCCAGCGTGCGAGCCAGGGGGCCGCGTCGCACGGAGCCTGGGCGCGGGTGGTCTCGCCCCAGGAGCCCCCAGCAGCACGGCCAGGGTGCTCGCCCAGCGTGCGGCAGCGTGGCGCGCCAGACAGGCCGCGGCGCGCCCATCGCGAGCCAAGACCCCACGTCCTGTCCCTAGACTGACAGCACAGCGTGCGAGACAGGGGGCACGCGTCGCACTGACCCTGGGCACGGATGGCACGCCCAGGCAGCCCCCAGCAGGCACGGCATGGGCCAAGTGCCCAGCGTGCGGCAGCCCCCACGTTCCTGTCCCTCGACTGACTGACCAGCGTGCGAGCAAGGGGGGCCGCGTCGCACGGAGCCTTGGCGCGGGTGGCACGCCCAGGCAGCCCCCAGCAGGCACGGCATGGGCTGCCCGCCCAGCGTGCGGCAGCGGTGGGCGCGCCAGCCAGGCCGCGGGCGCCCATCTCGTGCCAGCCCCACGTCCCTGTCCCTCGACTGACTGCCCAGCGTGCGAGCAAGGGGGCACCGCGTCGCACTGAGCCTGGGCGCGGGTGGCACGCCCAGGCAGCCCCCAGCAGGCACGGCATGGGCTGCTCGCCCAGCGTGCGGCAGCCCCCACGTCATGTCCCTCGACTCTGACTGCCCCAGCGTGAGAGCCAGGGGGCCGCGTCGCCCGGAGCATTGGGCGCGGGTGGCTCGCCCAGG
Organism: Moringa oleifera; assembly: GCA_021397835.1. Lineage (NCBI taxonomy): Eukaryota > Viridiplantae > Streptophyta > Magnoliopsida > Brassicales > Moringaceae > Moringa > Moringa oleifera. The sequence continues at coordinate 1,551 of JAJFZO010000384.1, forward strand.
CAGCCGCCAGCAGGCACGGCATGGGCTGCTCGCCCAGCGTGCGGCAGCGGTGGGCGCGCCAGCCAGGCCGCGGGCGCCCATCGCGAGCCAGCCCCCACGTCCCTGTCCCTCGACTGACAGCCCAGCGTAGCGAGCCAGGGGGCGCGCGTCGCACCGACACTGGGGCACGGAGGCCGCCCAGGCAGCCCCCAGCGGGCCGGCATGGGCTGCTCGCCCAGCGTGCGGCAGCTGTGGGCGCGCCAACCAGGACGCGGGGCGCCCATCGCGAGCCAGCCCCAAGTCCTGTCTCCCTCGACGACTGCCCGGCTTGCGAGCCAGGGGGGGAGGGGCGCCGCGTCGCACTGGCCCTGGGCACGGGTGGCATGCCCAGGCAGCCCCAGCAGGGCACGGCATGGGCTGTCGCCCATCGGCCTGGCAGGCGGTTGGGCGCGCCAGCCAGGCGCGGGCGCCCATCGCCTCCGTGCCAGCCCACGTCCCTGTCCCTCGACTGACTGCCCAGAGTGCGAGCCAGGGGGCGCCGCGTCGCACTGAGCCTGGGCGCTGGTGGCACGCCCAGGCAGCCCCCAGCAGGCACGGCATGGGCTGCCCGCCCAGCGTGCGGCAGCGGTGGGCGCGCCAGGCAGGCCGCGGGCGCCCATCGCGAGCCAGCCCCGACGTCCCTGTCCCCCGACTGACTGCCCAGCGTGCGAGCCAGGGGGGCCGCGTCGCACGGAGCCTGGGCGCGGGTGGCTCGCCCAGGCAGCCCCCAGCAGGCACGGCATGGGCTGCCCGCCCCGCGTGCGGCAGCGGTGGGCGCGCCAGGCAGGCCGCGGGCGCCCATCGCGAGCCAGCCCCCACGTCCCTGTCCCTCGACTGACTGCCCAGCGTGCGAGCCAGGGGGGCCGCGTCGCAGGGAGCCTGGGCGCGGGTGGCTCGCCCAGGCAGCCCCCAGCAGCACGGCTGGGCTTGCCCGCCCACGTGCGGCAGCGGTGCTGCGCCAGGCAGGCCGCGGCGCCCCATCGCGAGCCAGCCCCGACGTCCCTGTCCCTCTACTGACTGCCCAGCGTGCGAGCCAGGGGGGCCGCGTCGCACGGAGATTGGGCGCGGGTGGCTCGCCCAGGCAGCCCCCAGCAGGCACGGCATGGGCTGCTCGCCCAGCTTGCGGCAGCGGTGGGCGCGCCAGGCAGGCCGCGGGCGCCATCGCGAGCCAGCCCCCACGTCCCTGTCCCTCGACTGACTGCCCAGCGTGCGAGCCAGGGGGGCCGCGTCGCACGGAGACTGGGCGCGGGTTGCTCGCCCAGGCAGCCCCCAGCAGGCACGGCATGGGCTGCCCGCCCAGCGTGCGGCAGCGGTGGGCGCGCCAGGCAGGCCGCGGGCGCCCATCGCGAGCCAGCCCCGACGTCCCTGTCCCTCGACTGACTGCCCAGCGTGCGAGCCAGGGGGGCCGCGTCGCACGGAGGCTGGGCGCGGGTGGCTCGCCCAGGCAGCCCCCAGCAGGCACGGCATGGGCTGCCCGCCCAGCGTGCGGCAGGGGTGGGCGCGCCAGCCAGGCCACCGGCGCCCATCGCGAGCCAGCCCCCCACGTCCCTGTCCCTCGACTGACTGCCCAGCGTGCGAGCCAGGGGGGCTGCGTCGCACGGAGCCTGGGCGCGGGTGGCTCGCCCAGGCAGCCCCCAGCAGGCACGGCATGGGCTGCCCGCCCAGCGTGCGGCAGCGGTGGGCGCGCCAGGGAGGCCGCGGGCGCCCATCGCGAGCCAGCCCCCACGTCCCTGTCCCTCGACTGAACTGCCCAGCGTGCGAGCCAGGGGGGCCGCGTCGCACGGAGACTGGGCGCGGGTGGCCTCGCCCAGGCAGCCCCCAGCAGGCACGGCATGGGCTGCCCGCCCAGCGTGCGGCAGCGGTGGGCGCGCCAGGCAGGCCCGCGGGCGCCAATCGCGATCCAGCCCCGACGTCCTGTCCCTCGACTGACTGCCCAAGCGTGCGAAGCCAGGGGGGCCGCGTCGCACGAGACTGGCGCGGTGGCTCGCCCAGTGCAGCCCCCAGCATCCACGGCATGGGCTGCCCCGCCCAGCGTGCGGTAACAGCGGTGGGCGCGCCAGGCAGGCCGCGGGCGCCCATCGCGAGCCAGCCCCCACGTCCCGGTCCCTCGACTGACTGCCCAGCGTGCGAGCCAGGGGGGCCGCGTCGCACGGAGCCTGGCCGCGGGTGGCTCGCCCAGCAGCCCCCAGCAGGCACGGCATGGGCTTCCCGCCCAGCGTGCATCAGCGGTGGGCGCGCCAGGCAGGCCGCGGGCGCCCATCGCGAGCCAGCCCCCACGTCCCTGTCCCTCGACTGACTGCCCAGCGTGCGAGCCAGGGGGGCCGCGTCGCACGGAGCCTGGCCGCGGGTGGCTCGCCCAGGCAGGCCCCAGCAGGCACGGCATGGGCTGCCCGCCCAGCGTGCGGCAGCGGTGGGCGTCAGCGCAGGCCAGGCCGCGGGCGCCCATACGCGATCCGCCCCGACGTCCCTGTCCCCTCGACTGACTGCCCAGCGTGCGAGCCACAGGGGGCCCGCGTGCACGGAGACTGGGCGCGGGTGGCTCGCCCAGGCAGCCCCCAGCAGGCACGGCATGGGCTGCCCGCCCAGCGTGCCGGCAGCGTGGGGCGCCAGGCAGCCGCGGGCCGCCCATCGCGACCAGCCCCGACGTCCCTGTCCTTCGACTGACTGCCCAGCGTGCGAGCCAGGGGGGCCGCGTCGCACGGAGACTGGGCCCGGGTGGCTCGCCCAGGCAGCCCCCAGCAGGCACGGCATGGGCTGCCCGCCCAGCGTGCGGCAGCGGTGGGCGCGCCAGGCAGGCCTCGGGCGCCCATCGCGAGCCAGCCCCCACGTCCCTGTCCCTCGACTGACTGCCCAGCGTGCGAGCCAGGGGGGCCGCGTCGCACGGAGCCTGGGCGCGGGTGGCTCGCCCAGGCAGCCCCCAGCAGGCACGGCATGGGCTGCCGCCCAGCGTGCGGCAGCGGTGGGCGCGCCAGGCAGGCCGCGGGCGCCCATCGCGAGCCAGCCCCCACGTCCCTGTCCCTCGACTGACTGCCCAGCGGGCGAGCCAGGGGGGCCGCGTCGCACGGAGACTGGGCGCGGGTGGCTCGCCCAGCGCAGCCCCCAGCAGGCACTGCATGGGCTGCCACTCCCGCGTGCGGCAGCGGTGGGCGCCGCCAGGCAGGCCACGGGCCCCCATCGCGAGCCAGCCGCCCCCACGTCCCTGTCCCTCGACTGACTGCCCAGCGTGCGAGCCAGGGGGGCCGCGTCGCACGGAGACTGGGCGCGGGTGGCTCGCCCAGGCAGCCCCCAGCAGGCACGGCATGGGCTGCCCGCCCAGCGTGCGGCAGCGGTGGGCGCGCCAGGCAGGCCACGGGCCCCCATCGCGAGCCAGCCCCCACGTCCCTGTCCCTCGACTGACTGCCCAGCGTGCGAGCCAGGGGGGCCGCGTCGCAC
>JAJFZO010000108.1:0-7500 GCA_021397835.1 Moringa oleifera
GTAGGCAACTATCCTACCATCGAAAGTTGATAGGGCCGAAATTTGAATGATGCGTCGCCGGCACGATGGCCTTGCGATCCGTCGAGTTATCATGAATCATCAGAGCAACGGGCGAAGCCCGCGTCGACCTTTTATCTAATAAATGCGCCCCTTCCAAAAGTCGGGGTTTGTTGCACGTATTAGCTCTAGAATTACTATGGTTATCCGAGTAGTAGGTACCATCAAACAAACTATAACTGATTTAATGAGCCATTCGTAGTTTCACAGTCTGAATTAGTTCATACTTACACATGCATGGCTTAATCTTTGAGACAAGCATATGACTACTGGCAGGATCAACCAGGTAGCATCCTTCGAGACACCGCGCCAACAAAGACCAAAGCGTGCCGCAAGGCTCGCTAAAGCCAAAGCTGTCGCAGTCGTCATTCAAAATCGATGGGACGGGGGACAAATGCTTTCGCTTGGACAGGCAGAGGCCGAGGCCACTGCTGTCGCAATACTTTCCGCACCCGAGGGGACAACCGATCTCTCGTGTGCCAAAGCAGCCGCATGCCAAAGCAGGCCGCACTTGGAGCACGAGGCCCGGCTTAGGTTGCCACCCATGCCCATAAGGGACATGGTGCAAAGACAGCTGACTCGAATCATCAAATTCCATTTGTGGAGGCACGCGACATAGGGTCAGATGTCACCCACGAAACGCCAACGTATGGCTCAGGGTCGAGCTTGAAGCGACGTGCTAGTCGACAGTTCGATGCAAGAGCATGGAGCCTGCCAACGCGCACGACTCGATCACCACTCACACGCCGCACGTACAAATGGGCAGCAACAGCACCAAACGAGATGCAAGCCGACGAGCGAAAGGCCCATCGATCATGCAGGTCATCGAGTGCCGCCACACCCAAGCCGCTAAGCGCGAAATTGTTTCAACAGTAAGGGACAAGGGACCACCGATGAGGCCTTGGCAGCAGGGGTGTCACGCCGTGCCCAGGCTGGCCGTGTGGCTCGCTCCTTGCTAACGGCCGACAATCATGTCGTCGATCGCGCTGCGCAACGAGTCCGCCTAGGCAAGCCTGGGTGTCGGGATCCAGCCCCGCGTCCGCCGCCTCGAGGGCCTACGACGAAGCACTCCGCATGCTCAAAATCCCCCCAACGATTTGGCCCTCGCGTAGCATGCATCATCGTTAGCTTCAGCGCCCACACCATCGAGATTGTCTAGCGACATCCGAGCTCATTATCCCACGGTTTCCCTCGTTTCATTGCCCACGTTTTTCCCACCGATGAGGCCTTGGCAGTAGGGGTGTCACGCCTTGGCCAGGCTGGCCGTGTGGCTCGCTCATTGCTAACGGCCGACGATCGTGTCGTCGATCGCGCTGCGCAACGAGTCCGCCTAGGCAAGCCTGGGCGTCGGGATCTAGCCCCGCGTCCGCCGCCTCGAGGGCCTGCGACGAAGCACTCCGTATGCTCGAAATCCCCCCAACGATTTGGCCCTGCGTAGCATGCATCATCGTTAGCTTCGTCGCCCACACCATCGGAATGTTAGCGACATCCCAGTCATTATCACGGTTTCCCTCGTTTTTCCCGCCGATGAGGCCTTGGCAGCAGGGGTGTCACGCCTTGCCCAGGCTGGCCGTGTGGCTCGCTCATTGCTAACGGCCGACGATCGTGTCGTCGATCGCGCTGCGCAACGCGTCCGCCTAGGCAAGCCTGGGCGTCGGGATCCAGCCCCGCGTCCGCCGCCTCGAGGGCCTACGACGAAGCACTCCGCATGCTCGAAATCCCCCCAACGATTTGGCCCTCGCGTAGCATGCATAATCGTTAGCTTCGCCGCCCCAACACCATCCCACCGGTTTCCCTCGTTCGTTGCCCACGTTTTTTCCCCACCGATGAGGCCTTGGCAGAGGAGGTTGTACACGCCTTGCCAGGCTGGCGTGTGGGCTCGCTCATTGCTAACGGCGACAATCGTGTCGTCGATCGCGCTGCGGCAAACGGAGTCCGCCTAGGCAAGCCTGGGCGTCGGGATCCCAGGCCCCGCGTCTGCCGCCTCGAGGGCCTGCTACGAAGCACTCCGCATGCTCGAAATCCCCCCAACGATTTGGCCCTCGCGTAGCATGCATCATCGTTAGCTTCGTCGCCCACACCATCGAGATTGTCTAGCGACATCCCAGCTCATTATCCCACGGTTTCCCTCGTTTTTCCCACCGATGAGGCCTTGGCAGTAGGGGGGTCACGCCTTGCCCAGGCTGGCCGTGTGGCTCGCTCATTGCTAACGGCCGACAATCGTGTCGTCAATCGCGCTGCGCAACGAGTCCGCCTAGGCAAGCCTGGGCGTCAGGATCCAGCCCCGCGTCCGCCGCCTCGAGGGCCTGCGACGAAGCACTCCGCATGCTCGAATTCCCCCCAACGATTTGGCCCTCGCGTAGCATGCATCATCGTTAGCTTCGCCGTCCACACCGTCGAGTTTGTCTAGCCACATCCCAGCTCATTATCCCACAATTTCTCTCCTTTCATTGCCCACGTTTTTCCACCGATGAGGCCTTGGCAGCAGGGGTGTCACGCCTTGCCCAGGCTGGGGAAGCCGAAAATTGAAAAAATTATCAAAAATAGCCCGTGAGTCGAAATGATCCCAAACTTCAGGGGCAGACTCCTCATGAATTACACGAAGTATTTGAGTCATTTCGGGACCAATTCCATGATGAAAAGACGGACAATTCACAACAATTTCGCAACTGGGCATTGCGGCCAGCAGGCTGAGGCAGCTGTGCCTCTGCCTGGCCCATGGTGCATGCTGGCTGCCCTGTCCAGCGCACCTCCAGCCACCCCATGGCAGCCCTCAGGGTCCATCAAAGCCAGGGGCCACGGCCAAGGCCAGCTTGCCCACGAAATCGACACCCACAGCACGTGCCGAGCCTCACAGCGTGCTCGCGGCTGGCTCGCGTGGGGCGCCCCTGGCAAGGCTGGCGCCGTGCATGCTGGCCACGGCTGGGGCACCCCTGGCTCGCACGCTGGGCAGTCAGTCGAGGGGCAGGGACGTGGGGGCTGGCTCGCGATGGGCGCCCGCGGCCTGCCGGCGCGCCCACCGCTGCCGCACGCTGGGCGGGCAGCCCATGCAGTGCCGCTGGGGGCTGCCTGGGCGAGCCACCCGCGCCCAGGCTCCGTGCGACGCGGCCCACTGGCTCGCACGCTGGGCAGTCAGTCGAGGGACAGGGACGTCGGGGCTGGCTCGCGATGGGCGCCCACGGCCTGCCTGGCGCGCCCACCGCTGCCGCACGCTGGGCGGGCAGCCCATGCCGTGCCTGCTGGGGGCTGCCTGGGCGAGCCCCCCGCGCCCAGTCTCCGTGCGACGCGGCCCCCCTGTGGCTCGCACGCTGGGCAGTCAGTCGAGGGACAGGGACGTCGGGGCTGGCTCGCGATGGGCGCCCGCGGCCTGCCTGGCGCGCCCCCCGCTGCCGCACGCTGGGCGGGCAGCCCATGCCGTGCCTGCTGGGGGCTGCCTGGGCGAGCCACCCGCGCCCAGTCTCCGTGCGACGCGGCCCTCCTGGCTCGCACACTGGGCAGTCAGTCGAGGGACAGGGACGTGGGGGCTGGCTCGCGATGGGCGCCCGCGGCCTGCCTGGCGCGCCCACCGCTGCCGCACGCTGGGAGGGCAGCCCATGCCGTGCCTGCTGGGGGGCAGCCTGGGCGGGAGGCACCCGCCCCAGTCTCCCATGCAACGCGGCCCCCTGGCTCGCACGCTGGGCAGTCAGTCGAGGGACAGGGACGGCGGGGCTGGCTCGCGATGGGCGCCCGCGGCCTGCCTGGCGCGCCCACCGCTGCCGCACGCTGGGCGGGCAGCCCATGCCGTGCCTGCTGGGGGCTGCCTGGCGAGCCACCCGCGCCCAGTCTCCGTGCGACGCGGCCCCCCTGGCTCGCACGCTGGGCAGTCAGTCGAGGGACAGGGACGTGGGGGCTGGCTCGCGATGGGCGCCCGCGGCCTGCCTGGCGCGCCCACCGCTGCCGCACGCTGAGCGGGCAGTCCATGCCGTGCCTGCTGGGGGCTTCCTGGGCGAGCCACTTCCGCCCCAGTCTCCGTGCGACGCGGGGGGCCCCCTGGGTCGCATGTGGGCAGTCAGGCGAGGGGACAGGGACGTGGGGCTGGCTCGCGCGGGCCGCCCGCGGCCTGCCTGGCGCGCCCACCGCTGCCGCACGCTGGGCGGGCAGCCCATGCCGTGCCTGCTGGGGGCTGCCTGGGCGTGCCACCCGCGCCCAGTTTCCGTGCGACGCGGCCCCCTGGCTCGCACGCTGGGCAGTCAGTCGAGGGACAGGGACGATGGGGCTGGCTCGCGATGGGCGCCCGCGGCCTGGCTGGCGTGCCCAAAGCTGCCGCACGCTGGGCGAGCAGCCCAGGCCGTGCCTGCTGGAGGGCCTGCCTGGGCGAGCCACCCGCGCCCAGTCTCCGTGCGACGCGGCCCCCCTTGGCTCGCACGCTGGCAGTCAGTCGAGGGACAGGGACGTCGGGGCTGGCTCGCGATGGGCGCCCGCGGCCTGCCTGGCGCGCCCACCGCTGCCGCACGCTGGGCGGGCAGCCCATGCCGTGCCTGCTGGGGGCTGCCTGGGCGAGCCACCCGCGCCCAGTCTCCGTGCGACGCGGCCCCCCTGGCTCGCACGCTGGGCAGTCAGTCGAGGGACCGGGACGTCGGGGCTGGCTCGCGATGGGCGCCCGCGGCCTGCCTGGCGCGCCCACCGCTGCCGCACGCTGGGCGGGCAGCCCCTGCCGTGCCTGCGGGGGGCTGCCTGGGCGAGCCACCCGCGCCCAGTCTCCGTGCGACGCGGCCCCCCTGGCTCGCACGCTGGGCAGTCAGTCGAGGGACAGGGACGTGGGGGCTGGTTCGCGATGGGCGCCCGCGGCCTGCCTGGCGCGCCCACCGCTGCCGCACGCTGGGCGGGCAGCCCATGCCGTGCCTGCTGGGGGCTGCCTGGGTGAGCCACCCGAGCCCAGTCTCCGTGCGACGCGGCCCCCCTGGCTCGCACGCTTGGGCCGTCAGTCGAGGGACAGGGACGTGGGGGCTGGCTCGCGATGGGCGCCCGCGGCCTGCATGGCGCGCCCACCGCTGCCGCACGCAGGGCGGGCAACCCATGCCGTGCCTGCTGGGGGCTGCCTGGGCGAGCCACCCGCGCCCAGGCTCCGTGCGACGCGGCCCCCCTGGCTCGCACGCTGGGCAGTCAGTCGCGGGACAGGGACGTGGGGGCTGGCTCGCGATGGGCGCCCGCGGCCTGCCTGGCGCGCCCACTGCTGCCGCACGCTGGGCGGGCAGCCCATGCCGTGCCTGCTGGGGGCTGCCTGGGAGAGCCACCCGCGCCCAGGCTCCGTGCGACGCGGCCCCCCTGGCTCGCACGCTGGGCAGTCAGTCGAGGGACAGGGACGTGGGGGCTGGCTCGCGATGGGCGCCCGCGGCCTGCCTGGCGAGCCCACCGCTGCCGCACGCTGGGCGGGCAGCCCATGCCGTTCCTGCTGGGGGCTGACTGGGCGAGCCACCCGCGCCCAGTCTCCGTGCGACGCGGCCCCCTGGCTCGCACGCTGGGCAGTCAGTCGAGGGACAGGGACATGGGGGCTGGCTCGCGAAGGGCGCCCGCGGCCTCCTGGCGCGCCACGCTGCCGCACGCTGGGAGGGCAGCCATGCGTGCCTGCTGGGGGCTTGCCTGGGCGAGCCACCCTGCGCCCAGTTCCGTGCGACGCGGCCCCCCTGGCCTCGCACGCTGGGCAGTCAGTCGAAGGGACAGGGTCGATCGGGGCTGCTCGCGATGGGCGCCAGCGGCCTGCCTGGCGCGCCCACTGCTGCCGCACGCTGGGCGGGCAGCCCATGCCGTGCCTGCTGGGGGCTGCCTGGGCGAGCCACCCGCGCCCAGGCTCAGTGCGACGCGGCCCCCCTGGATCGCACGCTGGGCAGTCAGTCGAGGGGCAGGGACGTGGGGGCTGGCTCGCGATGGGCGCCCGCGGCCTGCCTGGCGCGCCCACCGCTGCCGCACGCTGGGCGGGCAGCCAATGCCGTGCCTGCTGGGGGCTGCCTGGGCGAGCCACCCGCGCCCAGGCTCCGTGCGACGCGGCCCCCCTGGCTCGCACGCTGGGCAGTCAGTCGAGGGGCAGGGACGTGGGGGCTGGCTCGCGATGGGCGCCCACGGCCTGCCTGGCGCACCCACACGCTGCCCGCAAGCTGGGCGGGCAGCCCATGCCGTGCCTGCTGGGGGCTGCCTCGGGCGAAGCACCCGCAGCCCAGTCTCCGTGCGACGGGCCCCCTGGTCGCACGCTGGGCAGTCATCGAGGGACAGGGACGTCGGGTTGGCTCGCGATGGGCGCGAGGCCTGCCTGGCGCGCCCACCGCTGCCGCACGCTGGGCGGGCAGCCCATGCCGTGCCTGCTGGGGGCTGCCTGGGCGAGCCACCCGCGCCCAGTCTCCGTGCGACGCGGCCCCCCTGGCTCGCACGCTGGGCAGTCAGTCGAGGGACAGGGACGGCGGGGCTGGCTCGCGGTGGGCGCCCGCGGCCTGCCTGGCGCGCCACAGCTGCGCACGTGGCGGGCGCCCATGCCGGCCTGCTGGGCGGCTGCCGGGCGAGCCACCCGGCCGCCCAGTCTCCGTGCGACGCGGGGGCCCCCCCCCCCTGGCTCGCACGCTGGGCTGTCAGTCGAGGGACAGGGACGTGGGGGCTGGCTCGCGATGGGCGCCCGCGGCCTGGCTGGCGCGCCCAACGCTGCCGCACGCTGGGCGGGCAGCCCATGCCGTGCCTGCTGGGGGCTGCCTAGGCGAGCCACCCGCACCCAGTCTCCGTGCGACGCGGCCCCCCTGGCTCGCACGCTGGGCAGTCAGTCGAGGGACAGGGACGTCGGGGCTGGCTCGCGATGGGCGCCCGCGGCCTGCCTGGCGCGCCCACCGCTGCCGCACGCTGGGCGGGCAGCCCATGCCGTGCCTGCTGGGGGCTGCCGGGGCATCCCTCTTGTGCCCAGGGTCCATGCAACGCGGCCAGGCTGGCTCGCACGCTGGGCACTCAGTCGAGGGACAGGGACGAGGGGCTGGCTCGCGATGGGCGCCTGTGGCCTGGCTGGCGCGGCCACCGCTGCCGCACGCTGGGCACTTGGCCCATGCCATGCCTGCTGGAGGCTGCCTGGGCATGCGTCCCGTGCCCAGGGTCTGTGCGACGCGGCTGACTTGGCTCGCTCGCTGGGCACTTAGTCGAGGGACAGGAACAAGGGGCTGGCTCGCGATGGGCGCCTGTGTCCTTGCTGGAGCACCCACCGCTGCCGCACGCTGGGCACTTGGCCCATGCCGTGCCTGCTGGGGGCTGCTGGGGCATGCCTCCCGGGCCCAGGGTCCATGCGACGCGGCTCCCATGGCTCGCTCGCTGGGCACTTAGTCGAGGGACAGGGACAAGGTGCTGGCTCGCGATGGGCACCTGTGGCCTGGCTGGCGCGGCCACTGCTGCCGCATGCTGGGCACTTGGCCCATGCCATGCCTGCTGGAGGCTGCCTGG